>PQME02000100.1:0-86194 GCA_003004525.2 Aspergillus sp. MA 6038 | reverse complement strand
AAAAAAAAAAAAAAAAAAAAAAAGAACAATTAAAATTCGAAATTAAAAAAAGAAAGAGCGAAAATAATAATAATAACACAGAAAATAAGAAGAGGAGGACAAGGAGAAGAAACTCGATCTGGACTCCGTAGAGGAGAGGGGAATTCCGACGCGATGATTTCCCCCTTTAGGCCAGTAATAGTCAGGCACGAAAACGATAGTCGAAATGATGGGGAGAACCAGAGGGCAAATAGAGAAAATAACGAGATGAAACACAAGACGATCGGATCAACCGGTCTGGAGAAAGAACGAAAGCAAGAAGAAAGGAGAGATCGTGGTTGAAATCAGGAGTTTGTCATGGAATTCGGGCGGTTGTTGGTTTTGTGGTTGACTTTCAGGGGGAACCCTCCACTCTATCTCTACGGGGCCTGCCCCGGAACTCTTAAATAACCTCAGATCGGACGAGGAAACGGCCAGTCGTATATACTCCAGGGTATTCTATAGTGGGAGCATCCTATCCACAGTCTGATTCAAGTCCAACAGGGTCCATGGTTCAGATGCAGAGGTCCTGACACAGCGATCGATCCTCCGTTCTACTCCGGAGTACTCCGGAGTACTCCGGGGTTATTCATATAACCATGGCCATAGATTTCCGTCACACGGCATACTCCCCTCGAGCCTTCCAGTAACCAAATAGATGGCCATCAGGTCGTCTTGCATTTCGGTCCAGGAGGGTTCGCTGCTCTCACGGCATCGGTAGAAGTCTGCCAGCCACAGAATAACAAAGCACGGTTCACTTCCCTGACAGTAAGGGCTTCACATCTGGGTGGCACACTGCGACGCAGGCTGGCTGCATTAACCAGAGCCAGACCATTGATTTGACGCCTGGAGAGAACAACCCAAAGAGAGGAACAGACATACTCCGTTTAATTATACAGGGTCAAGTAATTATATCCGAAGTAACTAAAGTCCATGTTGAAAGATGCCGAAAAAGGAAACTTCCGGGTGGGTCTCGCATGCCGGAGGCTTGAACTACCAGCAGCCAATAAGGGACAGGCATTGCACCGTTGATCGGGAGCTAGCCCAAAGAAGCAATATTGTATCACCATGCTCTCCCACGGAGTATATATTCGCCAGAGTATACTTCTGTCCGGTTATTGGGACCTAGTGCTCGAACGGAGAGCCAGTGTCTGCTATCGAAGGGCACAAGTTGCAAGGGATTGACAGTTGCGTCGATGGTGCTGCAAATCGCGAGGTTTGCCATATCCGGTGCATCCGAGGTGGTGTAAAGACGCTAGAATGCCTAAACACCAAGAGATACTGATGGAAAGACATGATATTCTGAATCATTGTAGCTCGGTAAAAGCGCCCTGTCCAAGGAGTCTATCATATATGTCCGGAAACCGAAGAAATGCCAAATGACGTCTACCAGCCAGAGCTGTCGGCAGTGATAGACTAACCCAAAACGGAAACTACCAGCTTTTCTAGTCCTTGTGTGATAATTCGCCCCCTCTCTCTTTCTTCTCTTCCATTCTTTTATTCTTACTTACCCCCTTGAATGATGTGAATACCGAGACATTTTCGCTTCATCCTCCTTTTCCAATCATCTCTCCACATGTGCAGCCTCCAGAGTCTTCCTCAGCATGGCCGAGGCTTCCCCTGCTGCGCCGCGCGCCTCGCCGGCCCCCGCCATCGTCACCAACTTCGCCAGCGCCGGCTCCGGCAGCTCGTCCTCGCATATCACCAGAGATCCCAGTAACCGGAGTGTTTCCAGCAAACAGCCGCCTGCGCTGCGCATGTCACAGTCCTCTCCTATTGGTATGTCGATCACGTTCGCCTATCGCGGGTGTTGACGTTTGTTCCTATCAAATTTGCGTTCCGCCGGGGAACGTCTGGGAATGGCCTGGCCGGAGAACCTCAAGATGACTTTTTGGGGATGCTTTCACTTAACGAAGTGATAGATTGGGCTAACTGATTTCCTCATGTCGATTCTATCCGAATAGGTCCCGTCTCGCCGGATGTCGCATCGGGGTCCAGTGGTAACCAACAGGATGCGCGAAGGAACTCTCGAACGTCCCAAAGCAATAACCGCCTTGGCCACCGGCCTAGTGGCTCTGTCACCAGATATTCCACATCGTCCCCGACCGTCGTGGACCCTAGCGCCGAATCCAGCGCAATAGATCCGTTATCTCGAGTAAGCCGTCATCCTTTTTTTACATGGGTCAACTTCGATTGGACAGGTTTACTGATCAATTTGGATCGCTTCGACCTATAGCACATCATACAACGCACGAATACCCAAAAGTCCATTCCGCTGAAGCTATTAGGAAGGGCGCCTTACGAGGCGGAAGCTGGTGGCACTGATGGCCAGAATGTGGACGAACAAGGCTCCGGAAAAGAGGACGCGGTACCAGCCCAGAAAGCTACAAAGGAGAAGAAGTGAGTTATACATGCCGGACTTTGCGGTGTATACTTTTTTTGAACGGCGCACATTGTCGGATTCATCCCTTCTGGCCAGGACGACTGATTTGCTGACGATAAATCTTCTGGGGACTACAGAAAAGGTGTCTCGTTTCTCAGTCGCTTTATCGGTGGCAAGAAAAAGGACCAGCCTCCCGACGCAGAAGACGATGTTTCCGAGCCCGATACTAGCCGCATGAGCGCTGATGCTGACGCTGATGCCGCCGCCCAGCCGATAGGTTTCATTCCTCGATTCCCGCGGCCTCCAAAATACCTGAGAGTCCGCGCGCATTACAAGAAAGAAAAGACATTCAATCGAATTTTCGTGGCGCAAGAACTGGAGGGTGCAGACGAACCATCCGCTCCGGGAAACAAGGACAAGTCCACGTCGACGGCTGGATCGCAGAGTAGACATAATACTGGGAAGGCCCTATGGTCTGTGGTCTTCTCCAACGATGGTAGATACCTTGCAGCTGCTGGACAGGATCGAAAGGTTCGCATCTGGGCCGTGATTGCTTCAATTGGTGACCGGGAGGCGGCCGAACTCGAGGGCGATGAAGACCAGAACGACGACGAATTCCCCAAGTTGAAAGCCCCCGTGTTTCGGGCGAGTCCTGTGCAAGTATTCGAAGGCCATACTGGGAGTATACTAGATCTGAGTTGGAGTAAGGTGCGGTTTCTAAACCCCTATCAGTTCTGCTGGGCTGTCCATTAACAGTTGTGATTAGAACAATTTCCTCCTCTCGTCGTCTATGGATAGAACGGTCCGTTTGTGGCATGTAACTCGACCCGAGTGTCTATGCTGTTTCCAGCACAGTGACTTTGTCACTTCGATTCAATTCCACCCTCGCGATGACCGATTCTTCCTGGCAGGATCCCTTGACACCAAGTGCCGCCTCTGGAGTATACCGGATAAGAGTGTGGCATTTGTGTCATCGGTATCGGATATGGTCACGTCTGTTGCTTTCACCCCAGATGGACGGCACGCAATAGCCGGGTGTCTTAACGGCCTGTGCATCATCTACGAAACAGATGGCTTAAAGCCGATAGAGCAACTCCACGTCCGGTCAGCACGCGGTCGCAATGCTAAAGGTAGCAAGATTACGGGCATCGATACGATTACGCTCCCTGTTGATGATCCCAACGGGGAGACCAAGCTCTTGATCACCAGCAATGATTCTCGGATCCGACTGTACGACTTCCGGGACCGGTCCCTTGAGGCGAAGTTTCGTGGCAATGAGAATACATGCAGCCAGATCCGTGCATCGTTTTGCGATGACGGAAAGCATATTATCTGCGGGAGTGAAGATCGCAAGACGTATATCTGGCCTACTGGACCCATTGAGAAGGAAACGGACAAGCGTGCGGTCGAAGTCTTCGAGACTCATTCGTCCATGGTAACAGCGGCCGTGATGGCTCCCACAAGTACAAAACAGGCCCTGGGATTTTCGGAGGACCCAATCTATGATATCTGCAACCCGCCGCCAGTAACCTTGGTGAATCAGGCGGAATCAGGGAATCGCAACTCCGGCGCCAGCAAACAGGCGCAAGAATCACCCACCTATATCTCCCGCTCCACACATCCCGACGGCAACATCATGATAGTAGCCGACTACTCAGGCCGTATTAAAGTTCTACGACAGGACTGCGCGTACCAAAAGCGGCGCTACGCAAACTGGGATGCGCATTCCAGCATCTCCCGACGAATCCTGCGGAGATCCAACTCCGCGCGCCATAGCATCGCCTCATCGATCGGGAAGGAATCTTCGCACAAGACGCCCTCCGAGCGTATCCTCTCCTGGCGAAACTCAGTCATTCGACAAGCAGCGAACGGCGGCAGCACAGGTTCTAGATCCCGCGCTGGAACAGTGGTCGAGAGTCCTTCATCGGGTAAATCAACTCCTAATATGTCGCGCTACTCGAGTCCGAGACGTGGCTCGTCGAATTATCATCGGGACTCCCGCTCCGGGTTCACTATGTCTCCATCACAATCCACCTATAAATATTCCCCCGATAGCACCCGCTCTAGCATCGACGCTGCCGGCCAAGCCACTCATCATAATAGACAGTCGCAACCACAACCACAACCACAGCAACAGCAACAGCAACAGCAACAAAATGGATCCTCGCCCCTCCCACCGTCATCCATGACCATCGTGGAAAGCGGCCGAGATCGGAATGATCCGCTCTGGCTTCAAGGCGAACAAAGCAACGCCTACTGGAACAAAATCACCCACGACGCACTCGCGGCTCAAAACCGCCAGTCTCGACTGGCACCAGAAGGGAGACAACTGTCCGTCCCAGAGCGGAAATTGAGTGCAGGTACGAAGAGCGAAGTCTTGAGTAGTGACTGTTCTTCGTCTGCAGACGAGGGCAAGGTTGGGGGTGAAGAGGAGGGCGAGGACGGGGAAGTCCTAAGGTGCGATAATTGTCATGGGTCGAACTTTCGTGCCATGAAGGGGAGGAACGGGAAGCAGCGGTTGGTTTGTGTGCAGTGCTTGAAGCCGGTGGCATAAGGCATCACCGTGGTTTATTATTATATCTCATTTCTCTTCTCTTGGATGTTTGGGGGTCGAGGATCTAGGGTTGGCATTTTGGGTGAGTTCTACTTGGATTTCTGGTTATATTGTCTTATTCTGGGACAATTGGCAACCGAAATTCTGTATAATATACGAAAGCGATGTTTATATGTAATGTGTATATATTCGATAAAGCGAAGCTGATTCATGAGTCTCGTCTACTCCATTTGTAGTGAGTGAAATAGAAGTAATTTTGAATACTGCCGGCGCACTCCGCCAAGCACTGATGGAACTCGCATCTCCACGCTGTCTATCTGCCTACATGTCTGACCGCACTCACGTCCCAGTCGACTCACATTACTGACTTGAATTCCTTTCTTCTCCTGGCTAGATAATTTAGCTACTTAATCCCGTCAAAGGCTTCAGTCAGGCTTGGGATTTGACCGATTGGTGCATGCACCGCAAATACAGCACCGCCAAAAATGCCACCATACCTTCCTACATCCCAGGCATACCTGGAACAATCGGCATTATTACTGCAGGCGTATCCGGATAGTGTATGTTCTTAATGCCCGGAAGAATGGATGTAATTGACGCGAAGAAAGAAGCTAACACAAAGCAGAGAATAACAACAAAATACTTCTTCCCCTCTCAACGACCCTCCGCACTGAACAAAAGAGCGCAATCCCAAAAACGACAGGAACAGAAGAAGCAACAGCAGCAATCGCAGAATGAAACCGAACGCTCCTCACAATCAACATCAGCAGCAACACAACAACAACAAGAACTAACGACGACACCTGCTACGCCCGTCGCAAACCTCACGTTGAAAACCTACAGCCCGGCCACAGGGATCTGTCTGAAATACCGCACGAACAAAGCCGCCGAGGTGGGTCGGTTGATCACCACGCTGGGGAAGTTGGCTGCCGGGGCGGATGTGGCTGGGTTGGGGTTATCGTCTGCTGCTCCTACTGGTGGTGCTGGTGGTGGTGGAGATGTTGAGATAACAGATGCCCCGCCTGTGTCTGGGGCCGGGGGTGAAGATGCTGCTGCAGGAGGGAAGGCAGATACTGGAGCTAAGGGAGGAAAGTCGAAGAAGAAGGGAGGGAAGGGGAAGCGGTGAGGCTTGCTTGTTGCAATATGAATTGACTAGGATTGAGGCTCTTGAGTCATCGGTAGTCATAGGACAGACGGGCGTCCACTGGCCGGTTTTTCTCGCCTCAAGGTCTTTGCCTGCGTTGATTGCATGTCGATAGGCATAACGAGACGGGGTCAGTGCCTAGTGGTGCCATAATGCTCCAAGGAGATACCACGACAATATCGCTCGAGAAAGAGAAAACAACTTCCTACGAAATAGTATCTGCGCCTGTACATATCGAATGTATTTAAAATGAATAAAAGCATTAGCTTCAACGTGAAGATTGTCTTGGTTGAAACAGTAAGGCTTAATTAAGCCACCTGAAGTAACTAGTTAGTTAGTCACCCTTCATGCAATAACTAACTCTCACAAGATGAATAAAAATCATTCAAGAGAGTGTACATTTTTACAAGTTAGCGGCCACCGAGTTCCAACCCTAGCCCTACTTGGAACAACTGGTATCTGAATTACTGACATATGACCACGGTGTACAGCCAATGCAAATGGATGGTCTTCAAAGGCAAGAGAACCGCTCGGTATCATCTCCTATCAAGGAGCACCTGGATGATGCTTTCACTTTCATAGTTCGTTACTCCACTGCGAGGCTTATCATATCATGGTAGATGCCGCTACAGAACAGTGACCGGGACTCCTTCATCCAGCGTCCATCCTTCAGGCATTATGTGATCACAGTTTTTGAAAGGAAGCCTTCGATCAGGCTTTCTGTGAGCGCAGGCAGCCAATCATGTGCAAGGAACAATAGAGGTCCAGACTCGCTTGCCTAGTAGAGGATCACAGGGAGCTCATAATCTTTTGGTAGATGCGTGCTTAATCGAGAAGGCAGTTACATGCTGAAGATGGAGAATTCTTGGTGTGAAGTAGCATATACATGATATATCTAGATATATTTTTACCCGTTCATCGAATCCAAGCAGGACAGGAACTGTGGACAAATACAGAAAACAAAAGGAAAGGGAGATTACCGCCGAAACCCATAACGCCAGACCCATGCGTATCCTCCAAAATCGTTCATCAATGACACCTGAACAAAGATACAAAAGACATATTATTAACAACGCTCATGGCACGAACCGAGGACTTCAGCGACGAGAAAGTCCGGATACGTGACGCGCAACCGGGGTATAAATTATTCACCGTCACTGTTTAGAAGTCATCATCAAAGCTGAGACCAGCATCGTTGGTGGTGGCGTGCGGGTTCTCTTCCTTCTTGGTGCTACCCATAACATTGGCCTTTTGGTAATCACCGACACGTTTCTCGAAGAAGTTGGTCTTGCCAGCTAGGGAGATGTTCTCCATGAAGTCGAAGGGGTTGGTGGCGTTGTAGTACTTAGAGTTGCCCAACGCGACCAACAGACGATCGGCGACAAACTCGATGTACTGGGTCATCAGCTTGGCATTCATGCCCAGCAGAGCAACAGGCAGAGCGTCTGTCAGGAATTCCTGTTCAATAGAGACGGCCTCCGTGATGATGTTCTGCACCACTTGCTTGCTGGGACGGTGGTTCAAGTGAGAGAACAACAAGCAGGCGAAATCAGTGTGCAGACCCTCGTCACGGGAAATGAGCTCGTTAGAGAAGGTAAGACCAGGCATCAAACCACGCTTCTTCAGCCAAAAGATGGAGGCGAACGATCCAGAGAAGAAAATACCCTCGACAGCAGCGAAGGCCACGAGACGCGAGGCGAAGGTCGATTCCTGGTCCTGGATCCACTTGATAGCCCAGTCGGCTTTTCTAGCAATGCAAGGAACTGGGTATGAGTTAGTATTGTGATTCTGTCGAGAGATAGTTTGAAAAAGCTTACTGGTTTGAATGGCGTCGAAGAGGTAGGTACGCTGCTTAGGCTCCTTGATATAGGTATCAATCAGGAGAGAGTATGTCTCCGAGTGGATGTTCTCAATCATAATTTGAAATCCGTAGAAGCAACGAGCTTCAGAGACCTGGACCTCTCCACTGAAACGCTCCAACAGATTCTCATTGACAATACCATCGGAGGCGGCGAAGAAAGCAAGGACATGGGAGATAAAGTAACGCTCGTCATCGTTCAGACGGTTGTTCCAGTCGTGCAGGTCCTTGGACAGGTCAATCTCTTCGGCAGTCCAGAAAGAAGCCTCGGCCTTCTTGTACATCTGCCAGATCTGTATCGCGAAAAGAAGCCAGTCAGTTTCAACGCAACAGGACTTTCAGGGAGGGGAGTGGAGAGCAGGGCATCACGCAAGGGCTTTGAAAAACCACTTTACACGCGACGCGTACTGGACGCGCAGCAACGTACCTCGTGATACTTGATGGGAAAGAGAACGAAACGGTTAGGGTTCTCCTGCAGCAAAGGCTCGCTGGCCTCCAGCTCCTTGATACTGGGAGCCTCTTTGGCAACATCCTGGGCCTTCTCAACCACAGGCTTGGTGACCTTCGCGTCGACGGTAAGTTCGGAAGCCGGCGCGTTCTCCTTGCCAGCGGCCTCGAAGTTGAGCTTCTTGGCGGGCGACTCGCTCATCTTAAGGTTTTCGAGGGAGGATGCAGTCTATGAGAAGTCATACGGTCAGCATCATCTGGGTGATTTTTGAAGACGCGTCGGGTCCCCGGGGAGGCGAGGGGCGACATCTTAACGAACCTGCTTCGAAGGAGTGACCTGACTAGCCATTGTGACAAGATGGATTGGATAAAATATAAATGTAAGACAGACAAGAACAGATCCAGAAAACACGAGCACGAAGCCGGAAAGATCAGAGACGTGGAATGGAGAGGGATTGGAACGGGATGAAGAGCGAGGATGAGGGCAGAATTAATACTTTCGGCGGGAACGAAAAGCGCGACAGGAAGTCACGTGAACACGCGCGCTTGCAGGGTGGTTGGTTGCCCAAAGCGGACTAGCGCGCGTCACGAAAACATTCGAACACAGAAAGAACCGCCCAAAAAGGTTCCATATCAGACCACTCGACGCTGCAGCATCCGGATTGATTGCCCAATAATTGTGTGTGAAGCTACAGGAATTCCCCACATGCCGCGCATTGGCGCGAGACTTTTGTCTGTATGTTGTTGTAGCAGTGACTGCGAGTATGTTGGCGGAGAAATTGATCTTATCAGATGAGATCAAATTAGTTCACGGCATGTACCAGGCAATTGGCCATTTAAGCCGAATTATCGTTGTGGTATCTTATACATAGGTAGTTCTACAGTCCATAATCATTGATACCGTGTATTAGTTCGTATTCCATGTCAATTTCTAGATCCTTTTTCCACCCATCCTTGCAATCACAATTGATCCCTGTGCGCTACACGAAACCACCATAACGCGTCTTTCCACACACACCCACTGCTCCACTCCTAAACTCGGACTCTGTTCGAGCACGCAGCATAGTTAATGATCAGATAAGCCCCTCCAAGCTCTGGCACTAGTAGCCCCAGACTAAGCTCTAAATGGGGCTTTGCGACGCGCCCTAGACGCGACGATTGGACCGCTACACGCTTTGGCACGGATTTTCGGGTTAAAACACGTCTTAAATGGCCCCCCCTGAGGGTCCAAATAAATACAGCTAAGAGGTTAGATTGGAGCAAGGTCTGCTGCGATTCCGGAGGATTAACTTAACATGACGTTTGGCCAGGAAGGCGCGTCTTTTGGCGTTGCGGTCGACGTGTTGAGCTCTTCTACTGCTGCAAGTCTGGTCTGGTCTTTTTGCAGTTGGCCCTTATCAATCATTGGCTACGATTGTATTGAGTGCATACACCGTACATGGTGCACAACTCTACATGTGCACAGAGCAAAGTGCAAACGCTTGAAGCTCACCAAGTCGTCCCTTGCCTCATCCCTTATTGTCTGTGGCGAGTTGAAAGCTCGGATAGAGCTGTAGAGCTCGCGTCCAGCATCAAATCATACTTCTGAGGCCGACCAACCCCCTCGGGAAATACAATCGCTGTTCAACCGTGACTTGTCGAGGCAATTTTGACATCTCCCTTGCACAGCAATCCCCTTGCTGCTAGGCCTATGCTGCTTTCCTGCGATTTCATTATTGGCACTTAATCCAGATCTCGAGCATTCCTAAGCTAATCATTATGCCTTGGAATAGTTATTGCTTTCCGCTCCTGCTCTTCCTGTCTTACCTATTCCTCAAATTGCCTCGAAAAGCCACAGCTGAGCATCAGCTGTCAGCTGCACGAATATTCCTCACCAAACGCTGACTCGTCGCCGTCTACATACGTTCGTTACAACTATCGAGACTCGAAATTCGACTGACTCTGAAGGGAAACTCAGCCATCCATTTGAAAAGAATACTCTGTATGGAGGGAAGACTCAAGCCGAGGTTTAGCGAAAAAGACAGGCGAGCAATAAACTAGTGTGGGTAACACTCAAAGTTCTCATGTTATTATGAGAGGAAATCATGCAGGTTTGCTTCCCCTTGCCGCGGTGCTGTATAAAGATACCTTCCATTGCTTTTTCAACTTCAACCCAATCTTAGTTGTATTCCTTTTGCTTTGTTCCCCCATTGCCCGCATGATTCTGGTCAGGCATTCTTGCCATGATCCTCCAACTGGTCCCCATTTGGCATGCTGATGGGCAAAGTAGAATAGGACCTGCCCTATCGGCCCCAAAAACCAGAAAGGTACCGAGTAAGATTATCAATATATTCTCAGACTTCCAGCGACAAGCCGTTTTCTCTTCCCTTTGATAATAAAGACAGTTGAAGTAAGTACGTCGCAGGCAGAACAATACCGCAAACGCCAGCCCTATTCATAAGTTGTGAGCCTTGTCCCTAACTAGCTTCTTAACTTGTCCTTTTTACATCTGCACGATCCAGTACAATTGAAGACTCTCCAAGCGGTAGGGTTGCGGCGAAGATTTTCATCGGCTCGATCCGAGGGCAAAACCTCATCTGGTTTAGTTTCTTCGATCATGTAACGGTTGAAATTTTCGTGTCACAATCTCTGTCAAGGGTTCTTTGGGTTTTTACGGAGTATAAGGGGACTGGGGACTGAATTCCGGCAAGCTCTACGTACGAGAGCCGAAGGTAGGCCAAAAAGGAAGGCAAATGAAAAAGAAATTGACAAGGGTGGGATTCGAACCCACGCCCTTTCAGACTGGTGTAAGGGGTGAAAACCTAAAACCAGCGCCTTAGACCACTCGGCCACCTTGCCAGCGAGCATTGTAGGTCTCTGCTAATTTGTTTCAGATCCTAGCACAGATTAGTTGCATAAAATTGAGCTAACACACTTGCTTTGATGGCACAATTCATGTCTATTCTAATAATGTGATTGTCATGCAGGTTGCAGAAATTTAAGCCTGGTAGCAATCTGATATCAGCATTGGTATGTATAGCTCTGTTCTATCTACTAAATGTAGGGCAATGCAGCCTGACAAGCCAAGCCCCAACGCCCTTGTATCCAGTATATCAAATTGTATGTACCAAACGAGCGCTGCTTGGAGCCGATGTATTGACCAGTAAGTACAGCCGGGTATCCGAAATTTTTCTGTGCGAACAGGTCTCTTTTCTTTTATATAGGTTCCGCATTGGGGAAGAAAATACGTCTATCTCATAGTCGCGACTTGAGGTCGTCGGAGAGGAACCGGTCCTCGACCCGACGCATCAGTTTGTTTGTTTGCTCAGCCAAACTGAGTGTCAAGATCTGCATTTATTGGTTAGTGATTTGCTATTGGAAATCCATTCAAGAAGGGTCCACGTACAGTGTGAGGCAGGATACGGGCCAAGTGAGCAAAGAAGCCCTTGTAGATCGCAAACAGGCCCTCTGTGCTGACAGTCTTGTACAGACAGTCGAACACACCCTTGTAAAGGTTTCCGGTCTGGTTGTACATTCTCGACATGATCGTGTCTGAACGAGGTATCGAGGTTAGTGCCACCGCATTATACACGCTCTGTAGGGAGTTCAACGTACCAGGGGGGTGCATAACGCAGCATACAGCAAAGCCAGAGACTGCGCTACTGGCCAGGTGCAAGCCAGGGCCCTCTTCCATCCCAAGGTGTCTCGTCAGACGTCGCTTCGCGAAGAAGTAGGTAGGCAGCTGAACAGAGCTTCCACAACCAGTGCGCACCATCGCCGCACCAACCCCACGGTATAGTCCACCAAAGCCCTCTGCGCCGTATATTTGGCGCATGCCGTCAGCTAAGTGCCGGTATCGGTGTTGTGTGCCAACAGGAAGGAAAGGAGAGTAGGATTGGAGACGAGTTTTGACTAGGAAAAATGGCGACCCGAACGCAGCACCAATGATTCCCGACGCAGCACCGGCAAAAACGTTGACACCGAGAGATTGGAAATTCGGGTCCTTATATACGGCCTTGGTGGCGCCCTGGCGCAGAGGCTCGTAGAACCCTAACCGGCAGCCGTTCAACAAAACCTGGTAGATATACTATAATACCCCGATTCTTGTCAGCTTCCGGAACCTATCCTCTTTCCTATACGATCCATATAACGTACCGCAGTCCCAATTCCTCGAAACAATCCCCGTGGGCCCTCTTTCTGCAGGATGACCTTCACGCCGTGGAAGACACCTTTGTATTGCTTCGTCTGCGCCCCCTTAGATTGTAATTCTCCCTGCAACTGCAACCTGGAGAGCCCGACAGAAATAAGCCTCTGCGCGCACGATAGGATAGTCCGGGATCGAGGAGTGCGTACCGAATCTTCACGGTCTCGAAACAATGGGTGACTGTGACTGCTCCGCATGCCGCAATGCCTCCAGCAATGAAGGCTCTGTCGCACGTGGGACATTGATCAGTATGCGATCCGATGCCCGCCTAATCGCAATTGTATATGAATAGTATTAAACGTACCCTGTCGTAGTCGCCATGATATTAAATCGAGCAGAGAACGAAAGGCCCCTTTTGCGATGGATTGAATAAGAGTTGCGGAAGACTGGACCGGGAATCGGTAAATGTGGTTCGGAGAAAGAATTGAGGGATATGGTGGGGAGCCTACGCTTTAGCCGCACCACGTAGTTGGCTTGACCTTTAATGTCAGCAGGATTATTGCGAGCGTCAGCTTTATTATTTCCTAGGTGCCGTATGCTGCATGGAAAAGTTCAGCTGAAGTCCTGTCACATGGCCCCGATAATTCGTAGGAGCCGCATAGCCTTTCTTTTCCGCTCTTTTGCCAGCCATGGTCCCAGGCACTTAGCTACCACCCCAACTGCTCCAAAAAAGTATATTTAGGAAAGCCTTTGATTTTCTACTCCAAGGCTCAAGGTATCCGTACGTAGTACTGTAGAAGTAAAGAAAAGACCCTCTGATTGGCCGACAGCCTCATAGTCGGGATTGGCGCCTCGGCCGGACTGGAACAATGATTACCCGCGAGATTGTCAAACGCGCCAAAATCCCCAGCATCAGAAAGTCGAAAGAGAGCGACCAGCTGCAATTGACTTGCCGGACAACGTTCACAGTGGATTAGAATCGAGGGGTCACATTGCGAAACTCTTTTCTTACCCTAGGTCTGTGCTTTGAACCAGCTCCAGTGGTTCTACTCTTATTTATCTGATATCGACCTTTATCTACACCTCCAACTGCAGTCGCAGTGACAAGATGGCAGAGGGCCAGCAAACCCAGCAATCTGCATCACAGACTCAAAAAGTGTCTGACATTATTGGTAGCTTTCGTCCAACGAAGGTTGGTATAAATAATTTAGATTCCTTAGCGATTATCATTGATCTAATGGTTATTTCATGTTCTAGGCATTCCGCCCCGCGAAGCAAGATACCCCCAACCACGTAACATCGCTAGATTTTGACGACCAGGGTGACTTCTTGGTGGCCGCGGGGGAAGACGAGACGATTCAGATATTCGACATTAAGGAGGGGAAATCGACAAAGTCCGTTCCCAGCAAGAAGTACGGTGTTCATCTGGCACGGTTCACGCATCATTCGCGTCAGGTCCTTCATGGAAGTACCAAGGTGGATGGTAGGTTGATTACGGCTGCTTTATTCCTGTGCCAACTACAGGGTTGTCGGCTGATAAGCATGTGATCAGATTCATTAAGGTTGCTCGATCTTCATAATGAGGGTTACGTCCGTTATTTTTCCGGCCATACCGACAAGGTGACCTCTTTAGCACTGTCACCCGGAAGTGACTCGTTTGTCTCATGCTCCAAGGATGATACGGTTGCGCTTTGGGACCTCAGCTCGCGACATGCCCAAGGCAAGTTAAATCTCGCAACGCCGTATTTAGTCGCATTTGATCCGTCAGCTTCAGTTCTAGCGATTGCGTCTCAGTCCACCTCGTCTGTTCTCCTCTACGATTTCCGAAATTATGATAAAGCCCCATTCTCTACCTTCGATCTCGCTCCGTACGAGGAAAGATACACTCCATCCACTAGAGGAAGGGCTTGGACTCGCCTGGAGTTCTCCAATGACGGAAAGTATTTGCTCGTGGGAACAGACTACCACGGTCATTTTATTCTAGACGCTTTCGAAGGACAACTGCGAGCTTTCCTGGCAGGCAAGAATGGCTCCTCTGGCAGAGCGGCTCCGGTGTCATCTACTGGCAAGCCTCTTGGCCAGGGGGATGTTTGCTTTTCACCTGACGGGCGATATGTCATCGGAGGTGCAGGAGACCACCCAGATCTGCTTGCGTGGGATTTGCAGCAACCTCCTGACCCGAACCTCTTCCTACAGCCCATGAGCAGACTATCCAACCGGAGCCGGGCTGCTTTAATCGAGTACAACCCGAGATATAACATGCTTGCTACTGCCGATAAAGAGACGGTCTTTTGGCTTCCGGAGGACTCTAGACCACCTGAGAAATAATAATGGGGTGATTAATGCCTCGCGTCGGTAGATATTGGTGGCCATACTAGGGGTTCTGCTCATGCTACAAGCCCGACATCAAGCTTAGCAAACAGCACATTCCCGAGCATTTCGGGGCTTACGAGACTTAGGTCTGAGGTTTGAGAATCCTATTCGTTATGGCATGGATATATCAAGTCTATGGGGCAGGTATTCTATTCCCTCCGGTCTTTTTCTTTGCCAATTAAACTCCTGGGCGTGTCGCAAACCCAAACCGAGGGTCCTTCCAAATCTTCCGCAGCACCTCTATGCTTCTCCACCGTGACCTCTATTTGCCTGACCACAGTGCGGTTGCTGGATATGGTCACTATTCCAGTAACCCATCCATACGAAAACACGCTATAATTTATGTCGGACAGGGTTTTGGCAACCTCGTCGACAATTTTAGGCAGCTTTCCTTGTTTTCTGCCCGAATCAATCACATGTTTCGCTGCGACAACCTTGATCGGCAGTCTCCATTGGGACGGGACCTGATAGTCTGATAGTTCCTGGAATTTCTCGATGAGGGCGTTTGCATCCAGATCCACGAAAGGGTGATCACCCATCAGGATTTGTGTCCGTGTCTTCTCGTCGTCTGTCCCAATAGTGTCAACAATTTCCCGCATGCGCTTCGCGGCTTCATCTGTGCAGAGCAGCTCGCGATCAACCGTCGCCGGCCAGAGCTCTACGGGTAGTAGAGGGTGTTCCTTTTCTATCTCGATCTGCCTATTGATGGCACTGTGGTGTTCGGAGGAGGGGAGTATGGATTTGTAATGGGACAGGTCTGATATCATGGCAAGTAGCAACGTGCAGTCCACGTTCAGTGACGGGGTCAAACGTTGAAAATGGCTAGGGAGAAGATGGGATAGATCCGGCTTCTGTTTAACCCCGGCCATCTGTGAGCCAGATAGATACCCCTCGCCACTTTCAACGATTATGCCATAGCCACGAATCGTATTGAACAGATCCGCAATATCAGAACTGACCCCTTCGTCGATTCTCGGAAGCACAAAGCGTATCTGAGGATGTTTATACCTCACCCGCGTAGCATTGGCAGCCCTTCTCATATCGTTGGCCAGTCTGATCAAGCCAATCTTGTCGTCTTCATCGCCTTCATCCTCATCTTCGTAATTCCGCAGGATCGTCCTACCCTGTCCTTCTTCATCGTCTGAATCCTTCTCCCATCCTTTCTCGGCCATCTCGAATAGAAGCCGGCTCTCCGAAATAGTAGACACCTTCACCCATTCCCCTCCGTCATCAGCTACTATATCCACCAGCACACTTTTCCGTTTATCCTGGTTGGGAAGTTTCTTGGCCCCTTTCTTTTTCTTTTTATTCATTTCCCCTCTCTTCTCCTCCCCTGAGTCCGTATCTTCATCCTCATCGATTCGAACATCGTGTCCCTCCCCAAAACCCTTCCCATCCTCCCAATAAAACCGCTTCCCAAACGCCACCAACCCAGTACAAGACCTCTTCGCAATCAACCACAACGCCTCATAAAACGGCAGATTCGACGACCGCAGCGCATGCACATACCGCGCCTCAGTCTCCTCATCGCTATCATCTGCAGTGGAAGAAGCAAACGCAGCTTCAATCTTCCGGCTCAATGTTTCAAGCGTCCGGAGTTCGGAGACGATACTCGAGCGGAGGGTGCGGACTTCGACGAGTTGCGGGTTGCGTAGGGTCTGCGCGAGGAGAGTCTGCAGGGCATCTATTTCAGAGAGCATGTGGTTGCATCTTGTTAGGAGGTGAGCTGCGATACCACTGCTGGTTTCGGTATTGAGTTGTTGCTGCTGTTCGTGGTTTTGGTTGGTGGGGTGGTGGTGGTCGTCGTCTCGAGGGGAATTGCTCTCGTTCATGGTACTTCTTGCTCTCGTTGAGGGGAAAAATGAAAAGCTCCACTGTGATTATTTGTTCTTCGAATTCGTTTCTCAAATGTTGCTTCCTAGTAGAGAGGAGTTGGTAATTTAAAGCTAGGCTCACGCGTGAAGAAGGCGGGGCGGAGTGGCCCCCGAATCTGTTGCTGGCGATGACTCAATAATTTTGCATTTTCAGAAAAGTAGCACTGCGTTAGTTGTTACTCAAGCATGGGTCAGGTGTGAATTGTCACTATTGTTGCTTGAGTGCTTGTGAGTCAGTATAATAAGGACTTCACTCAAGTCACGGGACCACGACAGCAACCCTAGTATACTACAGAATGCTCTGATAGTCTCCAGATAAGATTCCATACCTCTTCGCTCCTGGAATCTTGTCTGGCATCATTTAACTATAAAGGATAGCCCTTTATCACTGTACCAGTAGTTAGAAGACCAATTGGTTTATTCTATATCAGATTCATGCTATTCCTGTTAGACTATTAAGCAACCACCTGAAACGACCGAGTCGACCGACCATAGAGAATTAGAGATAATACAGTAGTAGGCTTATTGCAACTTGTTTATACTTTATTCTACCTCTTTAGTCTCTATATTCTACTACTATATCTTCTATTTATAATTATATTAGCTCACTAATTCTAATCTAGTATCAAAGATTCCCCATTGTCAGTAGTTAATTGTTAACTATTAGCTAATGACTAGTTAGATAATTAACGTGATCCACCCCTGAGCGACGAACACCACCAAGCGACGAATTTCCGCCGCTACCACCACTCCTTTCTTTTCAACATGTTGTTTTACCACCACCATGATCAAAAATGCCTTTATCTCAAGAAAATTGGACTCAAATGGCAATTGCAGCTTATAAGAACCAAAAAGTCAAATCAGTACTGCATGCTGCGCAGATTTATGAAGTGCCTGAGCCTACCCTTCGTGCCCGAATCAAAGGAAGAAAACCACGCTCTGAAACACGCGCCAATAGCCATAAATTGACAGTTATTGAAGAAGATGTCCTTGCCAAGTGCCTACTAGATGCAGACAAATGAGGGTTTTCAATTTGACCTGAATTCCTGCGTGGAATGGCTCAAATCTTGCTCTCTGAGTGTACCAAGGATTCTCTTCAAACCCTAGGTCTCAACTGGGCATCTAAGTTTGTCAAACACCATCCAGCTCTTTGTATGCGATATAATCAGAGAATTTCATATCAGTGTGCAAAGCAGGAGGATCCAAAGATCATAAAACAGTGGTTTGAGACTGTACATGCAACTATTCAAGAGCATGGCATCCATGAAGATGATATCTGGAACTTTGATGAGACTGGCTTTGCAATGGGACTCTATACAACATCCAAGGTAATCACTGCAACTGAGCGCAGTGAGAGACCTTGTACAGTTATACAGGGTAACTGTGAATGGGTTACTATCATTGAATGCATCAGTTCAAAAGGGACTCATATACCACCTATGATCATCTTGAAGGGAAAGGAGCAGCAGGCTGCTTGGTATCAGGAACCCAATCTTTATATAGATATGGGTTGGAGACTTGCATTAAGTCAGAATGGCTGGACAACAGATAACATAGGCCTTTACTGGCTAAAAGATATGTTTGAACCACATTCTAAACAGCTTTCAACAGGAGCAAAGTGGTTACTTATCCTTGATGGTCATTCTAGCCATCTAACTGCTGAATTTGATACTTTCTGCAAGGAGAAAGCAATTATCTGTCTCTGTATACCTCCACATACATCTCATCTTCTTCAACCACTAGATGTTGGTGTTTTTGGACCGCTCAAACGTGCATATGGTAAATTGGTTGAGGGGATGATGGTTGCTGGAAACAATCATATTGACAAGGAGGATTTTTTACACTTATATCCCTCTGCACGCACAGCAGTCTTTACCCAAACAAATATATGCAATGGATTTGCAGGAGCAGGTCTTAAGCCACTTAATAAAGACTGGGTTCTTGAGAAAATCACCTTTCAACTTTGTATGCCAACACCACCTCTGATTGATGTTGAAGGCTCAGTTTCCTCTGCTTTTCAAACACCTCAGAATGTCCATCAGCTTGATCATAAGGTCCAAAGATTACAGAGAAGCCTTCAGAAGAAGAGGAACCTTTCTAGTAGCCCAGTCTCTCATATTCAACATCTTGAAAGGGCTGCACAAATGGCAATGAATACAAATCTCCTTCTTCAACAAGAAATCAAGGTTCTACAGAGTGAGAATGAGTGGAAGACCAAGAAGAAGGCAAGGAGACATGCTACATTGGGAAATGATACTATTCTATCTGTACAGGAAGGCCTAGATCGCATTCAGCAGCTTGATAGGCAGGTTGAGAGTCAGATTGAGGGTCAGGTTGAGCAGGCACCTATACCTTGCCAGCGTGCTCCAGCACGCTGCAGTGGCTGTGGGACTATTGGACATACTATAAGAATCTGCTGTAGTAAATAGCTATCTAATTTGTCTTTATATAACTGGTTTAAATGGCATTGGTGGTTGAAACGCATCAAAATACTGGTGGTAGCGGCGGAAATTCGTCGCTCGGTGGTGTTCGTCGCTCAGGGGTGGATCACGTTAACTTAATTAATCATTAATTATATAATCAAGAGAGGTATACAGAGTAAATAAATAAATGGCAAGTGGTCCTTTGAAAGATAAAAAGCAGTGAGATAAAATACAAATTTTGGTCATAGTGTTGATTCAGTCCACAGTACACATCTCAAGGAATTGACAGAAAACCCACTGATACAATCTTATGTTTCCATAGATCAAGAGTCTAAGTGTCATCGTTGCACAGTTCTGTGGTACAATAAATACATCATGACTTTAATATCAAGTCCAAACAGATAATTTAATTAATGTATATATATGTATTTCTCTTCCTTGTCACACTTTGCTATATATACTCATGTTATTGAAACAGGCAGTCTTCCTTATCTCCACTTGTTCATTTTTGTAGTTCACATGCCATCTCTCCATTGTGAGCAACACTTCCCATTTTCCAAGCCCGTCCAAGCGACATGTTGCATACTCTTTCCTTTGCCGCAATGGCTCTCCAAGCGCCCAGCCCGAGAAATTCGCCGTCCACAGCGTAATAGGTCCCTACCCGCTGACACCTTTGCACGCCGATCTCTTCGTCCAAAAATAAGTCTTCTTCTGCTTGCTTGACAATTTTCTGCACAACACATGTTGCTCTATCCGAATTCAATCCCGGCTTCTGCAAATCTTCAAGGACAGTTTCCCACTCCGAAGTGTCAAGCTCGTCGCCAAATTTGATTCCTTGCCCACGGCCTCCGCGCGCTGGCTTGATGATAAAGTCATCTTTCGAAATGATTCCTTGGCGGTGCGAATGGAGGAGCCATTTCGATTCCTCTGATCCTGGGACAATAGTAGGCACGATCCGAGTTCGAAGCAGCGTAGCCTGGGCATCCGTCAGAACATGATGTTTTGTAACGAGATCATCAAGCTCCTGATGAATAATGCCAAGAATACGCTTGTCGTGAGCAATTAGTCTGCTGCGGGTGTCATTCACACCGTAAAGTGCTATATATCGGCTTATTTCGGGATCCAGCATTGAGCCTTCGTCTACAGCTATTTGGAGACCAACTTGGTGGATCTTCTCGAGCGTTTCCTCTTCATGAGTTTGCGAAGTGGAGCCGTTGGTAGAAGGAGCATAGTAAAGGCTATAGCCGGTTTCTGAAGCGTCGTCTGGTACTAAACGCAGGTTTTCCGGTCTAACAGAGACCGGTCGCTTTCCAGTTCTTCCCTCGATCCAATCGAGAAAGGCTTCCATTATGCTCGATCGACCTCGAGCCGCAAGGAAGTGCTCGGATTGGAGTAAGTGGATAGGCAGGTCAGGATTGAACATCTTGAAGTAGGTTTCAATCATTTGGTCGTTGTGCTCAGGTATATCGACGAAAGATGGCTTTGCCTGCTCATTGGCTAAAGCTCTATGGATCCAAGTGGCTAGGTCAACCCCAAGGGAAAAAAATCTAGCATTGATCTCGCACATTCTGAACCCATCCTTCTCATCGGCAGGGATGAGTATGTCTGGTCTCCAAGTGCCCTGGTTACCTTTATATGCATGTTTCGGATGCCTTTCAGCATGTTTTTGTAGCCACTTTTAATAATTTGCTATTAGTTAAAATACTATTGTGTGGTATTAATGATAGCATACCCGTAGTAAATCTTCCTCATGTTGTTCGAGCGGCATGCGCGTCGGAAAAGCAGCCTTTTCATCCGTAAACCACCGTTCCACAATATTAGTTAGTGCAATCGAAAGCGCGTTGTGAAATTCTCTTAAACTTTTCAAGAATTGATTGGAGATCAGTATAGGATTTGGGGTCATGTAGCGCAATTCGTATGGTAGATTAGCGGGTCCTCCAGTATATTGAAGAATAACTGGATAGTAGACCTCTTCGGCGCGATTTCGATCCTCAGCCGATGCATCGATTGCCGAGACCAACTTTCCCTTTTTTTTTGGAGGCAATGAGACATATCTGCAGCGGCTGAGGTGGCCAAATGGAACCGTTCATGGTGCCAATTAGACGTGATGGTTCAGAAAGCTCCAAGGCTGGTCTTCCAGGCCTAACAACAAGGGAAAAAGAGACAAAAAGGATGGAAAATCTCAATTGTTGGCCTATCAACCCAAGACCACTGTCTGAGAACACAAGCCAGGAAACATGCGCACTCCTTCAGGTTATCAAAGTGAGGCAGTATGAGTCAGCAAACACGCTAACGTAATCAACCACCGAGCTGGCCAGCTGGCCTCGTTGGCGGCATGATAGCACCCCTTCTACAGAGTAAAGTATTTTAATCTGAAACTCAAAACTAAAGTTAAAATTAATACTTTGGGGTTTGCCATTAGCATAATTATCTTCTAATTATAAGAATATAATAGGCAATAGCATCTCATTGCTTTTCACTTCTAGAAGATAATAGATATAGAGTATAGATATAAAGTTTATAACATTAATTTACATTGGACACCTGCCCACATTTAGTGCAGGGATGTAAGTAATGGATTTTAGATACTGGGTAAGATACTAAAAATGAATCTCAAAGCGTCAGAAGTTTCGGAAGATAGTTGATGGAGATATCCACAGGAAATTCTCGTCTCTTTAGGTATCTACAGTCGTAATTGAGTTAACAAGAACACATCCACCTCTGTAAACATTGCAGATCTTCCCATTTCCCGTGCGCCAAGGTCCCAGCCCAACAAAGCGGCCGTTGACAGAATAATAGGTACCAACCATAAGACTATTTTCTAGGACTCGAGTCTTCTCTGCAAGGATATCAAACTTCGGTTGTTGCACATAAGGTTGAAGTACATATGATGTTGTATCAGGGCAGATGGTTGGGTCTTGCATTTTCACTAATTTTGCTTCCCATTCATCCTCGGAAAGTTCATCCCCCATGAGATGACCATCACCCCGGCTGGCGCGAGCTGCCTTCAGAATAAAATTGTTTTTCAAATTTCCGTCAGATTTAGCGTTGGACTCAAGGACTTTCTGAAGCTCTGGAGATCCAGGCAATATCGTATCCACAATGCCCTCTTGGAGAATGTTTGCTTCATCTGGGGTGAGCACATTGTGTTTCTCAGACAGATTATCCAGCTCCTGTAGGATAATACCAAGGAATCTTTGGTCATTAACAAACAGGCTCACGCGAAGGTCGATGACCGATATTTCCGCCAAATGACAAAGCATGTCTGGTGAAAGAATGCTGTACTCTTCAGGGAACAGCACCAAAGCTATTTGATGAATCCGCTCTGGCTCGTTCCCCTCTCTAGCCTTTTGCTGATTGCAATAGAGAGCGAAGCCAGTGGAAGAAGAGGAATCCCGCTTCAACTGTAGGTCTGTCACATCCACTAGCTTGGGCCTTAATCCAGTTCTTGATTCAGCTAGCTGAATAAATTCTTGTCTGTCAAGGCTGTCTCTTCCTCCGACAAGATGTATCGGCAGGTCTAGATTAAAGTAGTCGAGCAGACCATCAACCATTGCCTTCGAATCACCCGCTGATTCAATGATAGAGTCTGACCCGAACAGTTCGCTCATGATGTCGTGTTTGTATGCAGAGTGGATAACTGCATTAAACGGTGTCCGACAGTTGATCTCACAAATCTGAAACCCCGGCCCAGAGCCTGACGCCTCATTGTGGGTCAAAAGAAAATCTGGTCTCCAATTACCCAGACAGTCAGCGACAGGAGGCATTGAACCACTCTTGCTTTGTTTGTCAATCCACTGGTCAAGAAATTAGTACTCTGTGTTTCGGAAATTGACAGTTCTCGAAGAAAGGGAATTTGACCTTCAAGATACTTTCCGCCTGAGACTCGAGTGGCATCCTAGAAGGGAAATCAGAGACGGCATCATCCCACCAACGATCCACAATATTCACAATGGCTTTGGCTAAAACTTCATGAAACTCGCGGAGTTTTTTAATAAAGTGTTTTCTGCTCAACATTGGATAAATTGCAATGTGTTGATCATTAGGGTCTACCCCAGGCTGCGGCTTAGAATGATCAATTCTCGAATAAGCCGCTTCATGGAGAGCTTTGTCTTTGTCTGTAACGTCCGAGATAGGCATTATCTCCTTATTTTCAGCGACTACCGACCAGCAGACTTGCTGATGACAAGACAGATTGAAAGCACTCCCCATTTCAAAGAATGCAGATGCGGTGATAGAGAAAGAGAGGAAGAAGGCAGTAACAAAAATCGACTCTATCTGTGATAACCCGAGCTAGTAACAAGAAGAAGTTCTCAAATTATTAGGTGGCTAACATACAAAACAACTAGTATGAGGAGAGTAAGAGGGCCTGGGTGCTCTGTGGGCTATAGCCTCATTGTGTGCACTGTGCCCTAACATAGCCCTAGCACTAGATCTAATTCTAATATGGAAGACACCTGCTTGCCGCCGTCACACTATCACCTGATCTATATTTCGGCTTTTCGTATTGTAAGGAAAACGACTTTTGACCGCATCTCTGTTCTGTACATTTCCAGATCTGCAGGGCAATTTGTCAACTGCATTTGTGTGTGGTAAATTTGTAAATTGTCACTTGTGTAAGGATGTGTCCAATTGCATGTTTGCTCTTGGACACATTTGGATATCCAAGAGAAGTAAAGATCAACATACCCCACCCCCACTTAAGTCCCATCTAGGCAGTCAAACCGAGAGCCTGAGGAACATGGTGCTTTTCTTGTTCTTTCATTAAACCTTATCCTAAAACCTATATTAATAAAATAGAGATATTAATCAGCATGCTTCTTGACCAACTTGGTGTATCTACCTGCACCAAATCAAGTTATGAAAGACCTGGACCTGATTGGCTAGTTCATTTTACAGAAACAGGAAAACCTCTTGTAGTGTTAGTGTTACAGACCAAGCCACATTGACCTCATGTGACAATGCAGGAAAGAAAGGCTGCCTCAACTCATAACTCATGAGTTGAATCAAACTTGCAAGTCAACTTGACTCATGTGACATGCTATATGCATGTGTAGACACTAATAAATATCAAATTTCTTTAGCCTTCTGCTCCTGTCATTTGTCTTTGGCTGTTATCTCCTTAATCCTGTTCCCTTTTGATCATAACATCGAGGGTTCTCTATGATATCATGTGTACTGTTTCTTAATGAACAGTCTCTCAACTTTAGGGAACGAGCACAAAGAGCCATCATCGTACGTCGCCATTTTAAGTTCGAGAACAAGGGAAATTCATATTGGACCCTGTCCTCTGTTCTACATTGACCCCTCTAACAAGGAGCTCGGCATAAGAGCAAAGTAATATAACGATTCTAATGCCCTAGTCCAATCCAAATGCTCTTGTGCGTTGGATGCATTCTTCCAGCAGGTCATGGTCTCCAGCCCCGACGGTGATAGCTGCATGGCTAAGCAGCCTCGACTCATCATGCCCCCAGCCAGTAACAATCAGACTCCCGTTCTGGATTTCCTCCGCGAAACTCTCCTCAAACACATCTCGAGAGCACGCAAAAGCACAAGTGATCAAAGCTGCCACACCCATCCTTCTCCGGGTAAAATGACCCCGGAGAGGTCCCAAGTGAAACGTCCCGGTAACACGGACATTGAGGTCGATAATCAGCTGCTCGCCCGACCGCTGCTCAGTAACGACATCCACCCCCGCTGGTCCATAATATCCCCTGCCATGCAGGAATGCAGCGACCTGCGCCGTGATGGGGGCAAATGTCTCGCGGAGCCTGTCTTGCCGGTCGTAGGCGATGGAGCCGCCGATCCAATGTCCCTGGCTATCAAACCTCTGCTCGCAACAGGCAACAAAATACGGCCGCCCCTTCTTTGTCACGAAGAGCGACAAGCCCACTACGTCCCCCTGGATGAAATCCTGGAGGACCACCGAACACGGACATTGGTGCCGATTGAACTGGTTGAGCAGGCGGAGCATCGCGCCTAACTTTGTCGTGAGCAACGGAATGTAACTGGGCGAATGTTCAACAGATATTGACATGATGAGCGGATCCCGTGTCGATGCCTTGCTTGTTCTTTTGTGTCTTTCCCTCTGTGTCAACATCCGGGATGACTAGCGGCATCGGGCCCGCTGAAAACCTGTACCGTTGCGGCAAGACGGTCGCGGCTGTTGCAATGGAGGTGCTATCGTCATTCTGGTCCTGCAACGTGACTTTGTTGAAGAGCTTCTATTATTATGCCCGAACTGCAGTGGGTAATATATTAGGACCGTGTTTGGTATCTCTTCAGTATCTGCGGAGTAGAGATCGGACAGTGTGTAGTCGAGCGTGATTGGATCTGCGGGTTTCATTTTAGCAGACTTCAGGCAATCATCTGAAGGCGAAAGGCCTATATCAATGGAAGGCCGATTATTTGTAGGGAAAAGAACGGCTCAGCAACGCCACCAGTTGCTCTTTGCGGTGAATACAGGCCACGACCCGTATTCGAGTGTGGAGAAATTCGAGTCACCTTCCGAAGCTGGACTCTATCCAAGGATGCCAGGAACACGCTTGTTAATAAAGAGCAGCAGCACCGCTGGTGAATAGCTATAGGAACATACACATGGTATCACTTCACCCAGTGTCAATGATTATGGTAGAAATATTGCCTCATTATCTTGATGTGGCAGTGTACTTGCATGCTTGAGAAAGGGATTTTCTAGATCGTCGGTGGGAGCTGAACCGCAGCTGAACTTGCCTTTGGATGTACTTGTATCATGCCGTCATTAATCTCAGTGCAGGACACAGTGGGGTTGGCACTCTGATCTATTAAGTACTCCGTATGGACATCCTTCCAACACCTACTCGAAACTATCTACAACCCAGCGAAAAAAAATGTTCTACAAGCCTGAAGAAGAAGTGTTTGTGCGCAGACCGCATACGTCTTGTCTCTGGTGGCCCTTGCTAAAAAGAATGAACAATACAAACAGTGCAACGATGGACGCGAAACACAACTGCTCGAGTTCATCAGAAACCACCCCCGACACTCGGAGATGAAAGGCTCCCCCGAAGCAGTCCTCGCCGCGATTGATGAATTCGGCTGCACGAAGGACTTCCTCATGAACGTAGGTCGTGAGAAAGGCAGTACCGTGACGGACCTCATCGCCCGACAGAAACCAACCACCCTGCTAGAGATCGGCTGCTATGTCGGATTCTCGGCTATTCTCTTCGGCAACGAGCTGCGCAAAGCTGGTGGCGGGAAGTATTTCAGCTTGGAGCTGAACCCCACGTTTGTACATGTCTCGCGTGAGTTAACTGTGCTGGCCGGGCTGGACCAGACGGTCGAGATTATCCAGGGCCCTTGTCGGGAGTCGCTGAGGAAACTTCACCAGCAGGGCGCGGCGCCATTTGATATGATTTTCATCGACCATGCCAAGGTGCTTTATCTCAATGAGTTGAAGCTGTGCGAGGAGTTGGGCTTGGTGGCGCCTGGTACTACGGTCATTGGGGATGATATCATTCAATCGAACAACGTTGAGTATTCCGCGTACGTGAGGGAAATTCCTGCGCAGAAGAAGCAGCACTTCGCGGAAGAGAAAGCCAACAAGCGCGAGGGGGATGTGTCGTTAGGCAATCCCAATTTGATCTATGAGACTACTCTGTTTCGCGGTCGTGACCCTACTGGTGGTGATGTACGTCGAGTATTTGCTGCCGTTTCTTCAAGGATGCATATGTATGCTAATATTTTTGCTCGATAGGACGGAGTGGAGGTTTCTTGGTGCAAAGGACTCGAAGCTTAGGCGTGTGGACCGTATCTGTGATCCATTATTTACAGAGTAGAAACTCCATACAGAGTAGGTGATATCTTTAACCTAGCCTGAGCAATTGACTTTGAGGCCCCATTTTTAAAAACCGAGATCCCCATAACTTTTCAGCTGAACATTACGCCGACTGCATATCCCTTCGCTTATTATACTCTGTACACGCAGAACTACTCCTGGGCGATTCCGGAAAGTCCAAGAAATCAAGTGACAGTCAATAAATGACGTAGCATGCGGGATACATCTCCGTACGTAGTAGAAGGTTAATTAGCTTTGGGAAGCCCTGATCAACTTAGGGTTTGGTGGCAATGGCGCATCTCCTGTTTGCCTTGGTCATTTCAATGCCGATGTAGTGGATGTAATTACACTTGAAAGTATGGTTCAGGACCATTGACCGTGTTGTCTGTTGATGATCAACATGATTCGTGTTCCACTTGCCAATGTCTGGGCGATCTGACGAGCTAAAAGTAATCATGGAGTTCATTTCCCAGGTTATAGGTCGGATGAAAGATTGCTAATCTCCGCCCCAGTACGCTAAACCTTGGATATGACCCACCATTCAGCTGGTGGTCTCAGCTCTGCCGAAGCTGTGCAAGATATACATGTTCATTGACGTAGGATAGCGGTCTCAGAGGATTATTAGAGAGAACGTCAATGCCCTCATGCAAAACAAGCCATAAGGTGTACTCCGCATATAACATAGGACTAGCCGACCTAATTATCCCTGTCCGTGCATAGGCAGAATTTCTGAATCGTGATTATCAAACAATGCAATTTGACGTTCTCATTGTCGGCGCCGGGCCTGCAGGGTAAGTTTCCCAGCTCCGCTCAAACTGGGCTCACCTTAGGCAATCGCATTAAGATGTATACACAGGCTGATGGCAGCCGCGTGGATGGCGCGGACCGGCATTCAGACTCTGGTGGTCGAGCGGAAATCGCATCCAACCGAAGCCGGACATGCGGATGGACTCGAAAGTAGGACTATAGAGATTCTGGACAGTTTCGGGCTGGGACAGAAGATCTGGGACAGGTCGAACCATACGGTTGATATCTGTCTATGGGTAAGAGGCATTTCAGCTGTCACTGGTGGTTTATCGGTGGTATGGATGCTAATTTCGAGTGTCCTGACAGAACCAATGTGCCGACGGTTCCATGCAAAGACAAAGTATCTCGGCCAATTCAAAGCCCGGATGGTCGCGATACCAGGAATCCACCCTGGGCCAATCTCAAATCGAAACCATCTTGCTTGAGCTAGTACAGCAGTCGCCGCACGTCCAAGTCCGACAAGAAACGATGCCAGTGTCGCTTGATATCGACGAGAGCATAATCGAGAGGCACGACGAACATTCGTACCCTCTCCGTGTGAAACTGATGCCCGTTGCCGGTGCTAATGCCGTCAATAACCCCAACGGCGAAAGCGTGCCGCAGAGCAATGGAGATGTGATCGAAGCCAAGTACCTGCTTGGTTGCGATGGGGCGCATAGCTGGATTCGCAAACAACTCGGTCTGAAGCTTGAAGGGGCCTCTCGGGACGTGAGCTGGGGAGTCTTGGATACGTTCCCCTTGACTGATTTTCGTGCGTTTCCCTCTCATTCCTCGAGCCAGACAAGGCACATTTGGCTGATAGGTCAAACGGACAGCGGACATCCGTCGACGATGCATTGTAAAATCCGAATCTGGAAATCTGATGATCATTCCGCGCGAGCGCAAGCTCGTCCGATTTTATGTCCAGGTGTCATCCGAACTCGCCAACACGTACTGGGCGAACGATGGGAACCCAGAAGTCATTATGAAGGCTGTTCGAAAGATCATGCAGCCGTATCGGTTTAACGCCTCGCGAATAGAATGGTCGACGATATATGTTGTCAGTAAACGATTTCCAAAAAGGTAAGGCACAAGGCCAGTAGCTAATTCCAAATGCGCCTCTTAGGTTGGTCACAGATATTGCAGAGAATTATCCCGGTACGATCGAATCTTCCTCGCCGGCGACGCGATCCACACCCATTCCCCCAAAGCCGGACAAGGAATGAACGTGAGCATGCAAGATACATACAACCTGGGGTGGAAGCTGGCGTCTGTCATCCAAGGAGTAGCCCATCCGAATCTCCTGCGAACATACCATCAAGAGAGGCTCCCTGTAGCCAAGCGACTAATAGATTTCGACCGACGTGTCTGTCGCGGCATGCTGGAGGCTAACAATACCTTTGACGACGATCATAGGAAGGCTCTTGTGGAGGAAAACACTTCCATGTCTGGCCTGGGGGTCACTTACGAGCCTAATATGGTGATCGCGCAGCCGATTCCGGGACAGAAAGTGCAACCTACGATAAACGGGCATTCTAAACTCCCGTCGCAGCCTGACCCGGTAAAAGCCATTAAGCTGGGCGCGAGGATGCCTTGCGAACTGGTGCTCAGTCAATCGGATTCCCAACCTCATCAAATGCAGCAAATCTTCCCGAGTACCGGAGAGTGGAACCTTGTCGTCTTTGGTGGAAACGTCGTGGATCAGATTCAAAAGCGACAAGTCGAAAACCTCGCGGCTGCCCTATCTTCTCCGAAATCAGTCGTCCAGAAGATTAGACACCGGGGACAGTCAAACGGTAACCGTTTAATAGGCGGACTCTCGATCTATCTGGTCCATTCGGCATCCTGTACAGATGTCAACATATGGGATCTACCGGATATTTTCCGGCCACCTGATGAGGATACGGGAATTGATTATGGGAAAGTCTTTGCTGATAACAAGTCATATCATGCTGGTGGTGGAAACGCATACTACAATTACGGGGTTTCATCCCAAGGCTGTATTGTGCTTCTCCGGCCTGACCAGCACGTCGCATTCATGGGCGGACTAGGAGATACAGGTGGCCTTGAGCGGTTTTTAGAATCGGCCAATGCCGGGGTTTTATAATTCATGACACTCTACACGGAAGTCAGATACAATTGCTTATCTAGAGTTGCAATCAACCTTGAATTGAAAAAGGTCAATGTTGAGTCATCAAGCCAATGTGCTCACAACTGTAACAGGTCCCAGCCACAATCAATTAACTACTGCATTCTATCGACAAGCATATGACCAGGAAAATAATGAAGATCAAACTCATATGGTCATTTCTCCATAAAGCAAGAGCCAAACCTGTCTCACAGGGAGTGGGTAATTACAGTATTATTTATTATGAGTCAGTAATGAGTCAGTAATAGTTTTGAGTAAGAGTTCATTCACTGAATTCAACTCACGAGTTCGAGTCCAGACTCTGAACTCTTACTCGAATCGTTGTCACACTAGTTGTAGTGTTCAGAATATTATAAAGGTGCTCTACACTACTCTATGGATATATAGGATTGGATGTGTGGTAGAAAATAGAGGGGAGTCTTATGGAAAGTCCTTTATATAAAGGGCCTATACATGTATTAATAGACTGAACACTAGTCTTCTAAGAATTTGACCATCATTCTCTAATTATACTCATTATGGGTCATGTGACCCTATTAGTCCTATTCCTAATCAGGGTTGGTCTTATTTCTTCCTGTATACTCCAGCTTCGAGCCCTAACATGCTATCTGAGTCCAAATTCCTTCAACTTGACAGAGTGACAATTTGGCATCTCTTGAACTACTTAGCGTATTTACTTCATGGTCCATAATATATCACCAGCATGTTTAGGCTGTCTTCCTATGTCTATTGGCTTCGAGCCCGATACCTGGAATTGCGCAGCATTCCCACGGAGAAGCAAAGGCGCCTCCCTAATGCGATTCCTTTTTTCCAACCATCATACATGCCATACCAGGTGCAGTAAAGCTCTACCATGTCTTAGTTAAAGATATGCTTACGTCCTTATGGCTTAGGGACACTTGCTGGAAACTTCTCGTTCTCCCACTTTCAGTCAACAAGCTTCAAACCAGCTGGTCAAAGAAGCCCTATCTCTTCAGGAGCAGCAGGAAATCTATAATAATGGTACTGAAGGTCCTCTTTCTAGTCTAGCGACCCACGCCCTTCTTCCAAAGATGCCTCAATATCAAAATCTTGCTCCACCAGAGTCCAATACCGGCGATCCCAAAGCCCACAAGCACAAAGAGCATGACAAAGCTTTCCCTGCAGCTTCCCACCAGCAAGCCAGAGACAGGCGCGTCCATGAGGACATATCACCTGGGAAACAGCGGACGAGCAAGAGAAAGAATGGTGATATCAGTGGCTCTATTCTTACTAGTCAAGTGGCGCAAATACCCCTTCCAGTGACACCTCCAGAGCAGAGACTACCGCCGCTAAAATCAAAAGAGCATGACAAAGCAGCTGCAGCTGTTAAAAAAATAAGTGCTATAAGAGCTCTTTGCAAAAAATATCACAAGAATGATATCTACAACATGGATGAGTCTCTTATTTCCTGGAAACATGTCCTATACCCTGCACTTGCTCCGGAATCAGCGAAGCACAGCACACAGATGACTCTGGCACTGTGCGTGAATTCCACTGGTTCAGATAAGATGCCTGTCTGGATCATTACGTCTGAGAAGAAGCCCATTTCTCTGGATGGATTGGACCCTAGAGCTTTTGGTGCAGTCTGGCAATTCAGTGAGACTATGTCAATGACATCTAGAGTTATGCAGGAATGGCTTCTTAATTTCTATTCTCATATTGGGAGCAAACGCTCGGTTATTCTCATTCTGGACAATACCAAGCCACATAGAGAAGGAATCAAATCGACACCCCCTCCAGCGAACATCCAAATCCAATGGCTCCCTCCAGGAACCACCAATCATTATCAGCCTCTTGATCAGGGTATCAATCATACACTTAAGAAACATTACCGGCAAATTTGGCTGAAGCGCATTTTTCAGAATATGTATGATGGGTCGCCCATGAATCCAATTCATACAATGTCACCAGAGCTCGCTGTCCATTGGATCGCTCATATATGGAGGTATCAAATTAGCAGCAAACTTATACAGAATGGTTTCTACAAAAGTAGCATTCTTCAGACTCAGCCAACATCTAATGTATGAGAAATTCCCGACTTCCAGCTATTTCATACCAACAAGCACAGCAGACAAGTCGAGAATAAAAGCTACAAAGCCCTATGTTCATGGCTTCGCGGATATATCCGAATACATAGATTGAGAGCTTCATGAATTTGAGTCTGATTACAAATTTAGAATCCTGTCTCGTTAGCGTTCCAGATATTCCCTGCAATCCTGTTCTCACAGACAACCAATTCGTAGCAATTATACCACCCCCGAGGAAGTTGTATATTGTATTCGTGGCCATTCTTGTAACCTGTTCCACAAGGAATATCCTCATACCGACATCAACTGTGCTTCCACATCCTTCAGCGGCTTTGAGGCTTATCGATCTAGATACTCTCCTAAACAGGTCTACTCAAATCATCCCAACCCTAAGATCAACCAATCATACAAAGAACCAGAAGGACTTATACAACAAATAAGCAATTTGTAGATCCGGAGTTCGCTGGTGGACTACTTATCCGTACACATTTTCTTAGGCCTAGAAAGCAAATTCGCTTTGTAAATTATTTAACAGGTCCCTTATTAGGACAGAGCTGATCGACGACACGCGCCACCCTGCTCCCGATCCAAAAACAGAGTCCAAAAATTCCCAAAGAAATCATGTAACATTAGCTTATCAGTACAGAACGACGCATACTACAGCGCTCCCACTCATCTGTCAAAACTCTAAAGATTCACATCATCTCCATCACTTTTGAATGGAACAAATGCCATTTAATCCTTGCGCTTACTCGTCAGTCTTTCCCTCTCACCCGAACCGCGTCTGGATTCTTCGTCATCGTCGGAGGATTCTTCGGATTCCTCTTCTTCGCCTTCCTCCTCATCGTCAGACCATTTGTCTCCATCCTCTCCAACGGCAAAGATTGTCTCGCCGTCAAGTGATTCACGCTGACGCGGTGCAGAAGGGACAGGCTTCGGAGGCACGGGCGAAAGATCACGGCGCTGTTCTGGCGCCGAATGTTCCTCCGGAGCAGCAAAGGCTTCTTCTTCGTCCAAGGCGCTGCCAAAGGAGTTAATTTCGAATCCATCGTCGTCTTGGGCCAACTGCGCAGTTGTTAGTATCATGTACTAGTCTCCAGTTAAGAAGGAGGTCGTTCTCCCATACCTCGTCACTCATCGCAAACCGTCTGTTGTTGGCGGTGGGTCGCCAGAGATATGCCACGAAGGCAATGTCAAACAGGTACACGATGTTGAGCCATCCGTCCAACACAAACCATCTGGTCTTCCAGTGCTCTGGTACGAAGTTGGTTTCGCTGTTGCCTGCGAAAGAAATCGAATTGATGAAGAAGAACCCGAAGATCACGACAATGCTGAGCAGAATGCACCACCAGAGTTTCTTGTACATCATCGCCTTGGTCTTCTGCTTTCTGTCGATCAAATCCTTCATAGTCGCATTCAGAGAATTAAGAGTCCACACGTAGAATCCTGTCAAAGTACCGGCAAGTGGGAGAACAATCAGGAGTACTAGCGGACCAGCACTATCCGGCGTGATTGACAAGCTCGCAACACCGTAAATGACACCGAACACAAAGTGTGTAATAGCGAGAACGCGAACCCAGATCATTGTCCGACCCAAGGACGGCTTGACGACACCATAGCCCATGCAAACTATTAGTAAAAGGAAGAACGAAAAGGAATTCCGACCAGCATTGAGCACTGCAACGGTGACCATGAGGACTTTAGCGAGGACGTTTAAGCCATGTCGATTTTGGTAATCTGGAATAGATGAGTGCACTGATCTATCGAATAATGGCGTTGCTGACATACCATAGAAACCCCAGGTCATCAATTGTTCGACTATCAAAAACACAAGGATAGCAGTTATGTAGTTTTGTACCGGCACTGCGAGAAGTTAGCACAAACCAGGAAGCAGACGATGTAGTGGTGTTTACAGATGTCATGACGATTCTGCACGTATAAGAATGCCCAAAATCTAACAAATTGTCAGCATTTCCCCCTCCATCATCCACATTGCCAACATACATTCCAATCACAGCATAAACGATCGTCAAGGCGCCATAGAAGGGCAGCTTCGCAATCTGGGCCGCTGGGAGTTCACCGTATGCGTTTCGGAACTCGACCATGGCCGTGTAGTCCCGTGCTGAATACCCATAGGTACTCACACAATAGAAACCGGTCTTTTTCACGGGATAGTTTATGGCGACTGGGTCGCGCAAGTGTATAGTTTTCGAGATTATGGGGAACTGCGAAGCTTCCGTTGCGTTCGAGGCGAGAATAAAAGACCCAATTTCTTCTTTTGTACAGAGGTTCGCTTCGACGCTCGCTTCGTCGCAAATCGTCTCTATCTCCTGCACGCACCCGCATGTTAGCAATCCAAACAACTTCCGAGCTTCCAATGGGACCAGTCCAGTATGAAACTTACTTCCGGGTCACCCGATATCGACTTCCCAATCAGCTCCTCGTCGTTCCATTCAAAGATCACCACGCTGACCAACGGATCGCTTTCACCAGCTTCAGGATCTTGCGAGAACCTGGTCAATATAAACGGGTCCACGCTTCCTCCCCACGACTTGCGACTGTACATTCCCGAGCATCGCTGACGGTGGGCTTCATCTTGTTTCTATTCAAAAGCAAAGTTAGACATTGCACAGCAACCACAACTCGACAGCGGCATGAGCACACCAATTCGACTTCATTCGCCAGCACACGTCCTGCCAAAAGGGCAGACAGGCACAGGGTCTGGAGCCAACCCTTCATTATGTGGCCGAACTAGGCAGCACTAGCAGGCCCCTGGGTTTCCGATCAGACGGAGGGGTCTATTCACGACCCAGGATCGTAAGAAAGGGAAGGATGTCAAAAAGACACAGTCCAACGGCTAGGTTCTCTGATGTGCGACTCCTGTAGAGCTTCCCAAAGAGCTAATGTTTGCTTGTCCTGGTGAGCGATAACGACAACGGGAGGCTTGGAGACCTTTGCTGAGCCGCATTTGCTTATTCAGCCACGCAATGGACTACAAACATAACTTAACCACAGCCGCTAGTGCCACAACTGACACGTGCTTGGCAGCTGCTTGGCGGAAATTCGTACCCTTTTAGACTATTTTGGTATTTACTTGAGGTGTGGTCTAATGCCACTGGACAATTGAACTGTTTTGAGGGCTATTCCATATTTTGGGTTGTTTTATGGTGATTACATCTATCTGGGGTCTGGTGGGGACTTGACGTCCATTATCTAATCTTCCGATCTGCGGCAAGGAGAAAATAAAATCTGACACGCATTCGTGGACGAATATGCTATAAACAACAGCGTACAATATAACTGAGTGGTCTGTTGAATATGCCTGCAAAGGAACTACTAAAACCGTGTGTGGACTGCAGCGATGCCGAGTCGGTGGCGAATGTGCGCTCTCGTAGCCTCTGCAAGTATGTTGTGATAGCAAAATACTCCAGAAGGGTTTCGGTTGCTAACATGCGATATCTCGCCTCATACAGAGCTTGTTTTGAACGCTATGTGAGCCTCAAAGTCCTTCGGCGAATCGAGAATTACCGCCGCCCAAAACCCATCCCCAACGGCGAGCGGCACAAACTTCTACTTCCTCTCTCGTTCGGCCTCTCGTCCTCTGTCTTACTGCACATCGTGAATGCCCAAATGGAACGTCAACTTTCGAAACCTTATCCACTTGTTGGATTTGAAATCCATGTGCTAGTCATAGAGCCTTCGACAATCTCGCCAGCGAGCTCCTCTGCTGATGAGCGCTTTGACCTAGTCCAAAAAAGCTTCCCGAGGCATTCGTATAAGAAGGTCCCGTTCCATAGCATCTTCGACTACCAACCCATGATTTGTGATGTTATTTCTCAATTCGCCGGAGAAGGGTACGTGGACGATGCCTCTCGGACAAACCAGGAGCGACTGGATGCTTTTCGCGCGTCGATCTCCACGGCCACGTCAAAGGTTGACGTCGACCAGATATTGCTGAACAGATTGATTGTTGCTTACGGGAAAGATATTGGCTGTGATGCGCTATTGTGGGGAGACTCGGACAGTCGTCTAGCTGCGAAAACGCTTGCAAACGTTGCCAAGGGCCGTGGCTCTTCGTTGACTTGGCAGGTCTCTGATGGGACATCACCGTCAGGCTTGTCGTTCCATTTCCCTCTTAGGGACTTGTTCCGGACGGAGCTACAAAACTATGCTAGTCTTATCCCGGAGCTCTCAGCCATCGTCATACCGGATGAGCCGCCGTCGGATAACGTTCTGACCAAGAACTTGTCTATCGACGAGTTGATGATGCGGTACGTCCAGACTCATGGCGAAAAGTACCCTGGTGTCATGGCGAATGTGACCAGGACCGCCAACAAACTCCAGCCAGCACCTGTGCCTGCTTATAGCCTGCGATGTTCATTCTGTGATGCCTATATGGACGAACAACGAGACAATGACACAGGGACAGGACCCCGATTTTGCTATGCATGCATAAGATCGCGTCCAGATTTGGTTTGCTAAGAGAAACGTGGCATTGAATATCTAATTAAAGGTGCACGAATAAATCAAATCAACAAGTCATAACTAGAAGACAAGGGATATATGTGACGATAACATGAAAACCGACCTAATCTCCCGCAATCTACACGACACCACGCTCAACGTCTTCTTCTCTTGCCTTGGAACCACCAAACCATCCGCGTTGGGAGCGACCCTTCTGTGGCTGCTTCGCGGGCTGAGGCCTAGCAGGCGTCTCGTTGTTGATCGTCCCGACCTCTTGTCCTTCGCGACTCGATTCGCCTGCGTTTTCGTATCTATCGAATTCCTCTGGCAGGCTCATATCTAAATTCGGTTCCTGGTCTCTTCTCTGATCCTTGAGCGCTCGCATTCCCTTCTTTCGCAAATGGCCCTCCAAAATGACGGCGTTACGAGAGTTGCATTTGTACACTGCGTCTGCAAGGTCTCCAACAAATGGGACGAGACCAATAACGAAGTCAATGATCACGTTCATAATCATTTTTGCATGAAGATGGCTTGGCAAGTTTCCGTCGATATTGCCGCATGATTTCACGACAAGCAACGCAAACATAGCGTCAATTATATCACCGGCACTGAGATACGTTAGTGACAAAATGAACGTAGGTTCGGATCACACAAACTTACAAGGGAATCAGCGCAATAACACTGCTCCAGCCGAATTGGATCCCGCATAAATTGAAGAGAGAGTAATCCAGTCTGTATGCTCTGCGTTTGACCTGCGTGAGAACTTTGGCATCATTCTCGGACAGCCCTGGTGGGATGGCTTTTCGTCGTTTCTGGGTCTTTTTGCCAATGGCACGATTCAGGCGTGAGGCCGGAACTTGCTCGAAATAGGGGTCCTAATACCATCGTACTCGTCAGCCACCGGATCAAGAACGCAGGAATGCATACATAAAAAAAGAAAAAGAAAAGAAAAAAGGCTTACTTCTTGTCCGAAATGGTTCTTGGCCGATTCCGCCAGAACCCTCTTGCCGAGAATCCCCCAGAGTGACATGATCGGTTTGGAGTGAGATTATGAGGGGACAAGGCAAACACAGAGAGTATGTCTTTCTTAGACAACTGCAACGAAAACATGCACAACGGAGTAAATGACGTGGGCGCACGAAGCAGTGTGCAGGGGCTTAAATATATCAGATTAGGACAGGACCAGGGGAAACCGGGTTTTTTCGATACCTGACAAAAGAAAATTGCCACCGTCAATTTCTTAATTTCCTCCTTTTTATGAGATATGTACTCTGTATGCGACTGTAAAAAGCGATGCAAGTACCCCTGTAGCCAATTGATAGGTAGTAACAAGATACTGGAGTGGATGTTTTCTTGAAGGGATGGTTGGTCTTCCGGCTTTCTATCGGAGCGCCGACGTCATTTAGCGGTTTGTCCCTTTGTAATAGCCACAACGTTGCACACAGCCACATATAGCCAGAACTGTGGCGCTGAGATTTACACATGTGGCTGGAGAGTATGTGGTCGGGTAACTGCGCCACACGCCAACCTGTTTGCCGCCCGGCAGCTCCTGGTCATCTGATCTCGTCCTCTCTCTTTCAACTCGGCTGGTTGTTGGGACCAACGCAACTCAACTCCACTTGCTTTGTTTTGCTCGGGACTTTCGAACAACTTATTATTTGCGCTCACGCTGCCACTCAACTACTGGTACAAGTCGCGGATATTCTCTGGGGCTGTATCTGTACACCTCAGGGTTGGCGCGTGCCAGACACCCTTCCTCAAAGAAGCTGCATTACCGCTGCACACACGTCGCCTATTATCCCACATCATCGTTCCCCCCAGTCGTCGTCCGCTGTGTTGAAATGCTAAAAGACGTTGGAGAGTATGATCGAAACAAAAATGCAGTTAGAAGACTGTGAGTGGTGATCTGTCCTCCCGTTGGCCTCGTTGGGCGAAAACGGGTTCCGATAACGACGACAAAAGGACATTGGTGGTGGAAATGTGATATTAACTGAAACGTGGTCGATGAACAGGGCTAGATGACCTATGTGTCCGATTCATTATCAATTTACCGCGTGAGGAGCTCGAGTCTGTCGAACGGATTTGTTTCCAGGTGGAGGAAGCACAATGGTTCTACGAAGACTTCATTCGGCCGTTGGACCCAGCTCTTCCATCGTTGTCACTGAAGGCGTTTGCGCTACGCATTTTCCAGCATTGTCCTCTTATGTCGCAATGGTCCCATTACCACCATATTACTGCGTTCTCGGAATTTCTGGCGTACAAGACTCGTGTCCCTGTGCGAGGGGCTATCATGTTGAACGAGGAAATGGATGAGGTTGTGCTTGTGAAAGGCTGGAAAAAGGGTGCCAACTGGAGCTTTCCCCGGGGTAAGATCAACAAGGATGAAAAGGATTTGGACTGTGCTATTCGAGAAGTTTACGAAGAAACTGGGTTCGACATGGGAGACGCTGGGCTTGTCAAAGATGAGAAGGACGTCAAGTTTATTGAGATTACCATGCGAGAACAGCACATGAGACTCTATGTCTTCCGCGGTGTGCCTCGGGACGCTTACTTCGAACCCCGGACGAGGAAGGAGATTAGCAAGATCGAATGGTACAAACTATCAGACCTGCCTACTCTCAAGCGGAGTAAGCAACAGGATCAGGGGTTTGCGGTTGCCAGTGCAAACAAGTTCTATATGGTCGCACCTTTCATGCACCCACTGAAGAAATGGATCGCATACCAGAAGAAAATCGATGCGAAGACCCAAGCTGGCGTTAAACGGTCTGCGCAAATGGAGGCAGAGACAATGGACGAAGCCACTCAGCTTGTCAATAGCGGCATTACCCCAATGCAGGCGCCTGTGGAAATGGCCGCTCCTAGTGATTTACCTGAGATGGCATCTTCCCAAGATACATCTGCCCATCTCAAGCGTCTTTTGAATATCAACAACGTCAACCTGGCGCAAGGTCAACTTCCTCAGCCAGCGGAAGTTCCAAGCATCGATCTCAAGTCAAATGCTTTGCTGCAAATGCTAAGAAGTGGCTCATCCCACGAGGATCCTACTTCGATCCCTAAAAGTGACCAAGCAGTGCCATCGCATGTGCCGCCCACCGCAGCCATGCCTCAACCTTTTCCAACGCTGAACATGTTCCCTGGATTCCCCCAGCAGGCTCACTATGGTGCGCAATCTGCCTCTCTCCCGCAGTCTATCCCGCCGCTCCTTCCAGGCATGCCATTGCCTCCGTTGCAGCCACCTGCGAGTGTTTCGGGACCCAATCACGCGCCTCCGCCCGGCCCGCTAGGTCACAATCTACCTACTACAACCCATATGGGACGTGAAGATATTCCGGCTTTTCTTGCACAGCAGCCTCCTATGACACCTTATAGAGAAGACCATTTGAGAGTTCCGCCGCCTCACAAACCTGGACCTGCTCCTTACCAACGGACTGGCGATCCCCAGTTCTCTCACCCTGGCCAGCCTCCTCAGATTCAAGGCGCAACTATCCCTCCGGCGAGCCAGCTACCGCCACCTAAGCTTACTAGTCACTCACTGGCGCTTTTGAGTGTATTCAAGGATGAGAACCACAAGACACCTAGAACTCCTGCTGCAACCTTGGCCCCAGCTTCGCGACTCGAACGAAAGCCATCGCCACACCAAGACCAACTTTTGAACCTATTGAGGGGCTCTCCCGCTCCTGCTATTTCCTCGCCAGCTCCGGTGGAACTGGCCGCCGACTCGACGCCTCCAGCTGCTCCCCAGATCCTTCAGCGGTCAAGGATGGATAATGACGCAGCGAAGCAACGTCGTCATGAGACAGTGAAATCTCCCAGAGCTGAGGTGCAGACCTCAGCCACAGTATCAGGGCCGTTGAATATGCCTCAATTTGAGGGGATCGCAAAGCCGGCAGCTAAGAAGGGGCAGAACGCGTCCAATCGAAAGCCCAATAGAGGTCGACAATTCCAGGCACAGGCTCTTAATTCGCCTATCACCATACTTCCCAGACCTCAAAGTGCTAAGAAGGACCGGTCATCTACACCACCAACACAGGCTTCGAGAACAGGAACGCCTTCCCAACCACGTGGTAGCAGAGGAAAGCCGGCGGATCCACAGAGACCGTTTCAACCACAAATCTTGCGCCGGCCCGAAAAGCCTGGAATCGACAGCAACTTACCGATGCGACCAAAGGCTGTCGACGACACTAACCCACAAAGCGTCGCCAACGTGCTTCAGCCCGAGCCAGAGAGAGCGTCGCCAACTAATGTCGATCGGCGACCGATCCCGGCAACTGCGCAGAAACAGGCGCTATTGTCTCTCTTCAATAAGAAACCCGACGCCAAGAGCAGCCCATCAACTGGACCACTTGAACTTGAAACTTCAACCGCAAAGCCATCTGATTCATCTGCCATTAGTCCACTTTCGCCTTCTGTCCCCCCCAGCATTGGGGGATCGATCTCGAGACGTGGGACGCCTGCAGAAAATGATATGCAGCCTCCGGCCTCCCTTCGGGTTTCATCGCCGGATAACAAAGCCTTTTTGCTTGGATTTTTGCAAGGTGTGGCAAAGGGGAACAAATAAGCCGAGTATACTTTTATTCGGGTTATTCCGGCTCTCCGTAGTTATTGGGAACCGTCTGGCCATGGCAAATGGACAGTACCGTCAATGAATGGCAACCCTCACACTTACCTTTTCTTAGTATACACATGCAGTTCATTATTGGAATACATATTCAGTGTCGTCCCTACTTTGTACTCTCCGTAGTTTCTCAGACCGAGATCGATTAGATCACTGGCGATATTCTGCCGTCCCACACCGCCCATATGCCGATGTCGATGTCATTTTCGTGGATTTGTAAACCGGCCTCCGCGATTCAGTAACATCCGACAATTACTGAACTCACAGAATCCATGGCCATGATGCGCCCTGGCACGTCAACACGCTCAGTGTGTGCTCACTGCTTAAGTCGCAGTCGGTCCTTTTCGACAACTGCTCAACCTCGTGGGCAACAGGGCGAAAATGTCTCGAATACTCTGCCGTCGCCGCCGCCGCGGGCTGGCTATACTCGGCTCACGGACCGGGGATTGATATCTATTACGGGGGTGGACAGCGTATCATTTCTCCAGGGCCTCATCACGCAGAATATGTTGATTACGAACGATCCGAACCGGTCACCTCGGCACACGGGCTCCTACACAGCGTTTCTCAATTCGCAGGGCAGAGTACTGAATGACGCATTCATCTACCCATTACCGAAAACCGACAGCGAGGCTGCTTCCACAGATGACCCGGCATGGCTTGTAGAGGTAGATAAGAAAGAAGTCACGAGTCTCTTGAAGCACTTGAAGAAGCATAAGCTCCGGGCGAAATTGAAACTGCGGGCATTGGAAGACGGTGAACGCACCATTTGGTCGACTTGGAAGGATCACGCGGAACCGCGATGGGCGGCGTATAATCTCGAGTCCGATGCGGCTTCTCCCTTCTCGCCATCGTCGTCTATCGCTGGCTGCGTTGATACAAGGGCCCCCGGGCTTGGTTCCCGAATTGTAACACCGGGTGCGGAGGATCTGCGGACGCATCTCCCCGATGAAACTCAAGTCGCGGGGTCGGAAGTGAGCCATGATGGCTATGTTGTGCGTCGAATGCTTCATGGGGTGGCGGAGGGACAGGGGGAAATTACCCGAGAGTCTGCCCTTCCTTTGGATTGCAATATGGATATGATGCACGGGATTGACTTCCGTAAAGGTTGTTATGTTGGCCAGGAACTCACTATTCGCACCCACCACACCGGTGTTGTGAGAAAGCGCATTGTGCCTGTGCAGTTGTATGCGGGAGACCAGAAAGATGCAGTGCCATCCACAGACACTCCCGTGTACGATCCGTCGGCAGGACTTCCCCTGCCACCTCATCAATCGAATATCTCCAAAGCTGGAGCGCGCAGAGGCCGCAGCGCAGGGAAGTTCTTGAACGGTATTGGGAACATTGGCCTTGCACTGTGTCGGTTGGAAATGATGACCGATATCGCCCTCACTGGGGAGAGTACGCAGTATACGCCCGATCAGGAGTTCAAGGTCTCGTGGACCGGCGAAGGAGAGGAAGGCTCATCGAATGCTGAAGGCGGGGAGGTCAAAGTCAAAGCCTTCGTGCCGCCCTGGACAAGAGACTTCATCTACGCTAGTGGTGCTAAGAACAATAACAACAACCGGAGGAATGATGATGTCGAGGGTTCCAGGGCAAAGCGCATCGTGGAGCAGTTAGAAGAGGAAACGGAACGACGAAATGATTAAACCATGAGCTATTGGATACGTGTGTGGTACATACGATTTTGTATAAATAGCACCCCTGTCTCTATTCTATTAAAGCACACCAAAAGCTTGTAACTGTAGGGGTATCTCCAAAAAATTAGCAGCCCAGCAAATCTCTTTGTACACAAATGCAATAAAGACCCTATCTTTCAACCGTGTACTACACACCACTGCTGATCTACGACTGACCAGCAGTAGCGGCCTCAGCAGCATCTTCAGCTTCGTCCTCTTTGCGAAGCTGCTCTTCAAGCGCTTTCCGCTCTTTTTCACGCTGAGCATTCTTCAAGCGCATCAACGTAAGTTCTTCCATACTCGGTGTATTTGTCGCCTGAGATGGTTCTTCGGCTGGAGGCGGCTTTGGTGCATTCGCCGTTGCAGCGGCAGAGGAGAATGAGGCGAAAGAAGGGGCCTTTCCGGGTTTTGTGGCAGCGCCATTTGACATGGCTGCCTTTGCTCCTGGGAAATTGAAGATTGGCTTGCTTGAGGTGGGTGGTTTTTCTTGGGCTGGAGGTGGAGGAGGTGGTGGTGTAGAGGCAGGGCGGGTGTCTGCTCCTCCCATCCCTAGGTCTGGTTGTGTGCCTGATGCCCAGAAAACCGAATCGATGATAGCCCAATCACTGTCTGCCTGGCCCACGCTCTGACGAATCTTCTCGCTGTCTAAGACGGCTGTATGTGCACTGACAATGGATGTGAAGACTACGACGCCTGTTGCGACGGTCTTCTTCTCACGCTTATCCCCAAGCCGTTGCCGTTTGTCCTTGAGCGTCACCACACTCTCAACCTTGCCAAAAGGCGCAAAGAGTGCAGCCAGTTTGTCCTTGTCCAGTTCCAAGCCCCGGCCTTCGCGCACCCAGCGTACTTTGACCGCGCGTTCGAGTTCAGAGACATTGGTGCCTCCTTCCTGCGAACGATCAACCCGCTGGCTGCTCTTGTCTGCTGCTCGGCGTGCCTCCTCTTCCTCCTGCTGCATGATTTTTTCTTCCTCATCAATTTCTCGCTTTAGACGTTCTTCGGCCTCCTGCCGCCGTCGCCGTCCGTCTTGCGCTATCCGCTCAATTTCCCGCTGTAGTTTCGCCTCCGCGTCGCCATCGTCCATATCCGCGCCCACTCCTGTAGTCGACGACCATGGCCTTTTCATTCCCCGCTGCACACCGGCGCCCGCACCAGCCGCACCAGCACGCTCTCTCGCTTCCAAATCCTCTCTCATCTTCCTCTTCGCCGCGCCCATCATCTCCCGTTCCCGCTCTGTACGCAACCGCGCATCCCGCGCATTATCATAGAGCTGCCGCACGGACGGATCAGACAGAACACCATAGGCGATCTGTAGAAGATGGAACTTGTCAACGTCAGCGGGTGTTGAGTTCGCAACCTTGTCCGGGTGATATTTGAGCGCGGTGCGTCGATAGGCACGCCGGATCTCACTTTCGGCGGCAGCAGGGGAGACATCAAGGAGACCGTAGAAATCTTGGTTCAAGGCGGCATGCGCCTTGAGATCTTCGTTAGACGAGGACATATTGTTAGTGTGTTGGTGTGGCTTTCGAGTAGGAGAGAATTCGGAGGGATGAGCTCAAGGCCGGCGTCGAGGTTGATTGGGTTAGGACGCGCAAATTCTTTCAAGCGGTTGAAGGAAAGGAAGAATTATAGGTAAACTACCAACTGAGCTCAGAATCCAGCTGGCATTTGCTCCAGCGAGCGTAGATAGATGAAGCTCGCGAAACGTTGGTTCGGCGGAAGAGATGAGCTAAAGTGGCGGAAGATTCACTGGCCAGTTGACACCCAGTCAGAATTTAGGCCAGATTGTGATAATAACGAGATATCCTGGAGCATTATTGTTCACTGTTTGGCCCCATAGAATATTCTGTCAGGATAATAAGGGTATCATTGGTCATGGTTCTATAGAGAGTTGGCAATATATATATTCTGGTGGGCACGTGGTCTCCGAAAAGGGAACTTCTGGACCTCAATTGCCTACATTGCTTCAACCAACAGCAGAAGCGCGGCCCATGATTCTTGGCCCTTAACCAAACAGGATACTCTGATTCCAGATGGCAGACGGCGAGCCACCCAAGGGCAATGGCTCAATCCCATATCCTGCACAGCTTGCCCTGGCAATGGCCATCGTCAGGCAGAAGCCGGCACACCTGGACATCAAGGGTCCGCCATGATCATTATATCTATACATCCAGACATCTCGCATTCTGACAGACAGCAGATTATATCTTCCAGATGCGCTCGTTCATCGCAAAGGGCAAGGAGCCTCATCCGGTTAGCTTGTCAGACAAGTTCTTCGACAGTGTCTCCTTCTGGCAGCAAGCATACGAGAAATCCGAAGCAGAACAAAGCAAACTACTAGATCGTATCTTCGAACTAGAGCAGCGCAATGAGGCCCTTCTTGCCAGGTCACAGACAGCGAATTGTGGTGGAGACGGGAAAGCATCCGAGTCGTCCAAGCGGAAGGCCAACCCTAAGAACGCCGGCGGCGCTGCCACTGCTCGGAAACGGGCAAAAACACAAGCACCTGTGCTGACGACGGGCATACAGGATGGGAATGCCAATATTATTGACATGATAGAATTTAAGGAAGAAAGTGAGTTCAGTATCTTTACTGAACTGTGCCGCCATGCTGAGTGACACGAATTAGATACGGGACCATTCATGAGGCATTTCTACACGCTCCAAAGAGTTTTGCAGAAACGGCCAAATCGCTCGAGCATTGTACAGGCTGCTGTCGATCTCTCCACCACAGCAGCAAGCAACTTGCTGGATTCGGTCCAAGAAAAGAAAGCGTCCGCTGGTCGGTCAACTGCAATAATTGTTCTGCAAAAGAAGGACGCTGAAATCGGTTCTGTCATACGCAGTGTCGAAAACGCAATGAATCTTCTCTATCAAGCATTAGCAAAGCTATGTGCTACAGAAGGAGCCGGGTTTGATATAGGGAAGGTCTGTTATCATATTGTCCGATTGTATGATGCCGCAATGAAGATGTTGGAACGATACTGCATGGTCAGGGCTGAGCAAATGCTCGCCCCCTCAAAGCCAAACGCAAAGTCGAAGCGAAAGCAGGGCACAAAGCCCCAACGGCCAGAACCGAGGTCAGACGACGAATTAGCCAGCCAGATTACCCGTCTGCTAGGGACTATGACATTGTCTCTGGATTTGGCCTATGAAGAGCACCAAGAACTCATGCAGGGGGCTCTGTACTTTCTTATGAATCGCGTGGGCAGGCTGCTGTGCCTATTCGTCTTCCAGGACCTGCAAGTACGACCAGATCTCCGTATTGATTCCTCGAAGCTCCCACTCCCTCAGGGCCTGAAGGACGTTAATGTGAACGAAAAGTCACTCTGTGCGGCAAAGCTAGAGGCAAAGCATCTCATCTGGGTCTTGGAACGGATCCTAACCTACCTGAATGCTAACCAACCTTCTCCAACGACCCAGCAGTTTACGGAAGGGATAAAAGAGAGCTTACAGAGTACTATCCTTCAGTCTGTCTTCGGGGCAGATGATGGCTGTTTCCAAAACTCCTTAAAATTGCCCACTCTTGATACATGTGAGTTGGCGAAGCTCCGCTTGTGTGCCCAGATACCGGAGCAGGCAGTTCCTAATTGGTTTATGCAAGAAGTTTGGAGGCTCTTGGGGTGGGATATGTTGACGAGGGACTGCCAGAAAGAATAAGGCCTGACCTTTGAGATTGCCTTTATCTCCCCTATATTTATGCTGTATGTATATTTTACTTGCCTTACAATATTGATTATGTGTTCGTTACGAGATAGTTCTTTAATGTACTGGTATATTTGAATTTGATGCAAGAGAGGATATTATTCTAATAGAAAGTAGTATGCCTATGCTAAGTCCAGAATCCGTGCAGCATTTCCTCCCAAGATTTCAGTCACATCAACTGTATCTCCATCGAATGCACCCTGGATTGCCTGATAGTTTGTAGTCACACTTGGCCATGAATCGCTCTCCTTGCCGTCCAACGGAGGGAAGAACGGATGATCGGTCCCTGCCATCACAGGTCAGCGGTTTCTTTAAAATTTGAAACAAAAGAATAGCCAGACCAAATAGTAGACGATCACATCCATCAGCCGCTGTCACTGCCGCTTTCAGGCCAGCCGCGCCATACACCACAGCGTCAAGATAGATATTAGTCTTGAGCACATCCCAGACGCTTCTTTGAGGCCCTGGTAGGTCCCCGCCATTCGCGACGAACCTCCGCTCATGTTGAATACAGCTCTCAATCCTGCCTGCAAGAAAAGGAAGTGTTCCACCGGAGTGGGCGAGCAAAATCTGCAGTCTGGGGAAACGATCGAATACACCCGCCAGCAACATCCGCGTGACGGCAATAGTTGTCTCAAGGGGAAATCCTAAAGCGAGGGGAAGGACATGCCCGTACCGGCTAGTAGCATCGGAGCCGCCAAAGGCTTCATCTGGGAGGCCGTAGTGGGGATGCAAGAAGAGGAGGGTCTCTGTTTTTTCCAGGGATCCCCAGATTGGACCTAGCCTTTCGTCATCGAGACCTCTCCCTAATCCGGATGTCCCCATGATGACGCCCCGCAGATGCGGCAGCGTCTTCAACCTCTCAATCTCCGCGACGACAATATTCGAACTGGGAGCACTCAATGGCAGTGCCCCGAAAGAAAAGAGCTTCTCTTCGCTCTCTTGATTGACCCTCGTACAAGTCGCGCTTAGATCATCATTGATCCTTTCAGCCCAAGGCTGAGCCTGCTCGGGCTCGAGGAAATCCAACCACGGGTTCGCAAGGGAGATAACACTGACATTGATACCATGACGGCGCATAAATGCCAGCTTCACGTTAATATCAGAATACGAGGAGTCCACCGGACGACCGCGCTGCTCAAGAGGCGTAGAGGGACCATCGTCAGAGGAAAGTATGATTAGGCGGGGAGGAGCGTCCGTGGAAGGCGGATCGTGGATGTAAGGGACGGTTTTTCGAGAACGGAGCATGTCCATATAGGACGGAGGATAGACATGAGTATGAATGTCGACTATGAAGGTCATTTTTTATTCAATTTTATTTAATTTTATTATGGTTCTCTGCTGTGCTTTTAACTTGGTGAGCTGTTGCGGTTGTTGTACGGAACAGGACGAAGAGGGGGGCTGGCTTTGATAAGCCTTACATGCATGAAGGCAAGATAACTGGCACTTTTATCTTTGGTCCTTGACGTAGTTCCCCCAGTTCACCATCATTGCTCCTCTTTCTCCTGAGGGGCTTACTTCAATCTCCTACAGGAAACATCTTATCAAGTCCGTTGAACTATACGCCTATAATGGACAGCACTGGTACAAAGCTAACATCCACTGCTATAGAGGGGGACGGTATTCTCATCCCTGTGAGTCTGACTCCAAGAAGGCTTGGTTTCGATGCTTTCAGAAGCTAATGTTGGCACCAGGTAATCGATTTTGCTCCATTCCTGACCGGTACGCCGGCTGAGAAACACACTGTGGCAGTCTCCGTGACGGACGCTTTTAGGAATTCCGGCTTCGTCTATCTGAAGAACCACGGCATTGCACCATCTATAGTACAAAATGTGTTCACCTCGTCTGCCAGATTTTTTGCTCGACCCCGGGATCAAAAAGACAGTCTGTGCTGGACCACTCCGCAGTCGAATCGGGGTTACATCGCGACAGGGCAAGAAAAACTGAGCCAATCAGACGATGTTACTGGAATTGGCGTCCTGCGAGATACCAATCCGGATCTGAAGGAGACAATGGAAATTGGCCGCGAAGACGTGGCTGATCTACCAAATCGCTGGCCAGATCATTTCGACGAAGAAGGCAAGGCTTTCAAACAGACCATGTTATCCTTCGGGGACCAATGCAAGCTCCTCCATCTGCAAATTATGCGGGCTATAGCATTGGCGATGAGTCTACCGGAGCATTTCTTCGATGAATACATCGACGTGGGAGATAATAATCTCCGTCTTTTGCATTATCCACCTGTCCCGAAGGAGATCTTCCAGAGACAACCGGGGCAGGTTCGTGGCGGGGAACATACCGACTACGGGACAATCACGCTTCTATTCCAGGATGCTCATGGAGGATTGCAGGTACGCAGTCCAAAAGAGACCTTTGTCGATGTGATTCCTGTCCCCGATAGCGTCGTCGTCAACGCCGGAGACCTACTGGCTCGATGGTTCAATGATACCATTACGAGTACGCGTCATCGGGTCGTTGAGCCACCCCTGCCAGCTGGAGGTGATGTTGACGAGGGATGCTCTGATACACATCCGGCGCGCTATAGTGTTGCCTACTTTTGTAATCCTAACATGGACAAGTTTATCGAGGCATTGCCAGGAACATATGGAGGTGATCAGGAGAAAAAGTATCCAGGAATCAACGTTTTAGATTACCTTGTGCAGCGGTTGGCGGCAACTATCTGAGGCTGCTGGGGCTGTGGTGATACTGCTTTTGCAAATTCGAATTGCTCCTGATCTGCCAGGCATGACAGGAGATGGTATTTACTTCAATTCAATGGCGGCAGCCATGTAACAGATTATGCGGTCTATTATCTATCAATAGCTTGATGGCAACACACTCAGTCTACCACCGTCGGTCACAATGATGCTACCGTTGATGTAGCTCCCAGAAGGTCCCGATAAGAAAAGAAGCAACCCCGCGATGTCCTGCTCACTACCGCTTCTCGTAAGAGGAATCCTGTCTCGAGGGAAGGAGCCGTCAGTCACCCCATTTCCACGCCCTTCAAACGCAGGCGAAGCCATCTCCGAGAGGTACAGCCCCGGAGCAATACCATTGACCCGGATATCGTGTTCGCAGAGATAGGTAGAAAGCATCTTAATCAGGTGTGTAACGCCCGCCTTTGAAAGGTTGTACGGAAAGCCATTGGGCACCAGACGCACGAACCCTGCAATGGAGGAAGTGATAACAACTTGGGCCGTTGGCGCCGAAGGAACCCCAGGCACAGGCGCTGGCCGCCGCTTATTTGTGGCCTCGAGCAGCGGCAGAAATGCAACGACGGTGAAAAAAGTTCCTGTAATATTCGTATGCAGCACGTTCGAAAAGTCGTCCATCTCGATAGACCAGAGCTTCTCGCGGACTTCGGAGAGGCCAGCCTTCGAACCATCGGGATTGGTGGGATGACGGGTCTCGGGCCCCAGCACGCCACTGTTGGCGAGCAGCAGGTCGACATGGTCCGTCTGCAAGGCTATGTTTTCATAGGCGGCTTGGATGGACTCCTTGGATGAGATATCGCCGGTCACTGGAATGATCGTGCCCTGCGGCCCTAGGGCTGCTGTCTCTTGCAATGCCTCGAGGCGGCGGCCGATGATGAAAACCTTGGAGGCACCATTGGCAGTGAGTACTTGAGCCATTGTGCGGCCCAAGCCTGGGTTATTCTGTTAGCAGCGTAGAGCAATAGAGTATTGATATCAAATTGCCAATGCTTACCACTTCCGCCGCCGGTGATGACGGCGACCTGGCCCTTTACGGAGAACAACTGGGATGCTTCGAGGTGCGATGACATGATTGCGATACGTTAATTGAAAAAGGAACATGCAACAGGACCGTTTCTCCGACTTTGGCTGATTGCGAATTTATTGAGCTCCTGAAGTGACCCCTTACTAAGCCCATAGTGCGGGGTGCGCATTTGCTGTGGGCTCTATCCTCCTCCGCTATCTGTGTTCGAATGCCATAATGAAACGCATCGTGGGAGCCACGGACAGGTGTGGCTTGCTTGCTACTTCTCAATGGCTGAAATAGTCGTTTTCGCTGCTGGCAGTGATGCTCTATAGTTGTCACCTGACTGTTCCTGATCAGGAAAGACGACTTCACCCTGTCAAGCTCCTAGGGCTTGCCAAGAAGAAGAACAGATTGATATTTTCCGTGGCCTCGATAGCTGGCTCGATGATGAATTCAGCCATCACAGTCACGGGCGTCTGCCAGTATCAACCGCGGACCAGCGTGCCTCAGGCAACGTCATTGTTACTGTGTTGATGAAGACAGATCCAGGGATTTAAGGTTGCAGCTTCGTGACATGATGTGCATGAAGAGATGAATTGAAATGGCTGTTCAGAGCCTGCTGGGGGTGAGCATTCATACAGATTGGCGTTGCAAATTGTTACCCTCAAGTCAAAGTTGCAGCAGGTCCATGATTCTGAGGGCCACTCCGGGACCTGACAGCTTCCGTGCCTTTTCATGATGACTTACCCCTGATCCATCGGTGTTCCTGGGTAACGGGTTCTCGAATTGGTGGACTATTCGGAATCTCCGGCTTGACGTACGAAAGGCGGACGTCACGTTCGATGTATATTCGCCTGCTATTAGCGCATGAAGCAGTGGCATCCACACAAGTTGATTATGCTGCATTTGCGTCAGGCTCATGCTGTGGGCTATATGTATACCCACTGCCACCTGCGTAGGGCTTCTCTCGGTGATTTCTCAGGCAATCTCTGCTGACACAACTGTATTTTGCACCACTGCGGACATGGCGTCGAACCGTTTGATGATGCTCAGCGTGCTGGGCTGGGTCCCCTGTGCTCTTGCCCTTCCGAATTTGCATCTGGCTCGGGCTACGACGGCGGCTCCTGTTGTGAGCTTCGCACCCTCGATGGTTCATACTCCGTATACAGGGACCCCAACGGTCACAGGGGCCCTGAATGCTTCCTCAACGCTCGCGGCAAATATCTCAAGTCTGGGAGTGGCTCCATCAGCTACCACGTACCCCAGTGATGGTCGGCTTCAGGATCCCGTGCCTGCGCCTTTTGTTCCAGCGGGTGGCGTGGGGACGAATGGAACAACGCCTGTCTACAATGCAAAAAGTGATTTTGATTTCCAATCTCTGGTATGTCCTTTGATCTTTTCTATCATATTCGAGTTGCAACTGTATGGGATTATTGACCTTGAGCGGTTAGGCACTCGTCCTTTATGCCGAATACATTGAGCTCGACCTGTTCTTCGCTGGTCTTGCTCAGTTCTCTGAAGCGGACTTTGGGGCTGCGGGCCTTACGCCAGAAGATCGTTATTTGGTTCAATTTATGGCAGAGCAAGAAATCGGGCATGCTACTCTGGTTACCAACATTCTGGGAGCCGCGGCCCCCAAGCAATGCCAGTACAGCTACCCATTCACGAGTGTCCGAGAATTCGTGGACTTCTGCCAGAAGCTCACTCGCTTTACTGAGGCCGGAGTGTATGGATTCCTGGCTCACCTGGATTCTCGGGAAGCTGCAACGCTACTGACCCAAACGATCACCACTGAAGCCCGTCAGCAAATGATCTTCCGACAATTTGAGGGTCTCTTCCCAATGCCAATCTGGTTTGAGGTTGGTGTGCCCCAGTCTTGGGCATGGACCCTTTTGGCACCATATATCAGTTCTTGCCCAGCCCAACAGACGCGGTTGGCATGGCAGAACTTCCCAGCATTGCGCATCCTGAACCAGCCCAACCCGAACTTGTTGGACGGATCGAGAGCATACAATCAAACCTTGACTTCTGGAATGAACACCTCCAATGGCACGGCTGCGTCTAACTCAACTAGCTCTGGAGGCCGCTCGACTAGTTCTGGAGGTAGCTCAGCTTCTGGGGCCTATTCTTGCATCAACTCCACTACCATAGGCGAGAATTGCAGTCCGGCAATTACCCGAAACCGTACGATCCCCCTTTCATACCCGGGTCGTCAGGTCGCTTTGAGGTGGGAGAGCCCCGGCAAGGCAGTAGGCCCAAACAACAGCTATGTCACTTCGACCTCGGCCGGCAGTCCTCAGTTCGTAGTCTGGGTGTCGCAACTCAACGTCACCTACACACCTCTGAGGATGAGCGGCATGAATTCAAGCACGGGAACGACCATGCAGCCGGACATGCAAACCTTCGATGGCGACCCGGCCGTCAACGGTACCATGTTTATTGCCATCACGGACTCTGATCCGTTCCTGACCCCTTTTAATATCAGCATGATCAACCCCCATGTGGTGGCAGGCCCAGCTCTGTATCAAGCTGGCTAAGGGACCAGTGTTTGGCAGTAGGTTTATCTCTCTGGTGAAAGTGTTACAGGCTAGGATGTGAGATTCTTGATTTTGCGATTGTTTGAGAATATGTTAGGAGACTTGTGGTTCCGATATGAACATGGGACAATGGTAACAATATTGAATGATCCGTATTTCGAACGAGTTTCATCTTCTGACGCATTCTCAACTACCCCGTAATGACGCTCGTAGAATAAGAAAGAGCAAAAGGAGCAAAATTCGCGATTTTGAAACGCGACTCGTAGCTCCGCTTAAGTCCGGCGGTGACGATTGATCTCACAAGGGCCGAGGAGCGACAACCTGCACCTTTCAACACCTCTCCCAGTGACCCTCCACTGCTGTTTATTTCCCCTGTGGATAACCAAGGACAAATGGAACCACCCAGGAACCGAAAGCAACGACGAGCTGCTGCGGCCACAGCTTCACCTGATGACTTCGATCCCTCCGTGATCCCTCTAGCTCATCCACCACGAGATACTGCGTCAAAGAACCAGAAGGATGGGAAGACTTTGGTGGACATCATCTCAGAACGCAACGGAAATTTACTATCTGGTAAAACGAGTCACCTGGAGTCATTGGACGCGAAATCCGCAACAGGAACTCGGTTCGTGACGGTCGACCCGACGACTGGGGAGATTTCGGATTTTGATAACCCAGGAGGTGACGAAGAGGCGGAAGGAGGAGGAAAGGAAGGACATGAAGCATCTCAAGGAGAAGAGGGAGCTCAAGATCAACCTCTGCCAGCATTCCTCGATACGGTGCTCCTTTCCTTCCCCCTGACAACTCTTCATCTGACATTGGCGTACCTCGCGGCGTACCAATATGCGGCCGAGATCCCGTTATCCAATCTCCTTCGCGAGTCCGCCTTTGTTGCATTTCCTATTCTTACGCTCTTGATCCATCTGGCTCATGGGCATATCATCTCATTTGGACGAATTGGTGAGGGTGCGGCAAACAACAGTGACAACGGAGTATCACTTTTTCCTTTGACCCCGGAAAAGCTATCGGTGTCCTTCCTTCGACGCCTGACCTTCCCGCCATCCCCGAAGACTCTGGTATTCCTGCCGCTGTCCCTTCTCCTTGGTGCCAAGTTGATGACCGTCACCAATCAGGCTCCATACTATGCCGTGATGAAGCGAGCACCGGCTATCGGGACGCTGTGGGTGTGGAGTATCCTGGAAGTTCCGTTGGGGGCATCCCTGATTGGAGCCCTGGGGCCTTTGGGATGGGGGGCCTGGTGGAAGGGGTATGGGATTTTCTAGCTTGCGAATCGTCTACACCGACTACCACCCGAGACAGTCAAAGAGCCTTGCTACCACGTGTGCCGCCGCACAACTGGACCCTCAGCAGCGCTAATGGCCGAGGGCCTCCAGGGAGGAGGGGGTGATCCATTGCATTCTCCGGCTGATTCCCACACGATACGAAGACTTCTCCATCATCATGGCAAACCCGGAAGGCTCTTCCGAGTGCGAATTATAGCCAATACAGGATGTGGCAACCCTGTTCTCTCGGCTCAATGGATGCACGGCTGAGTCTGGCGGCGCGCACCGCAAACCTTCTGCCATATACCGCGATGGTTTCCCATGCGGATTGGTTCCGGTAGACGAACACTGTCCGTGCACATTATACAGTTGAGTCTACCATTGGGACAGGGGAGTCGATTGACCCAGGGATGTGACCATTTGGTGGGACTTGGAGAAAGTTGAGTTCTGCTCATGAGGGGAGGGGGGATTACCGTGTTGCCGCTGCCCAAGTGATCAGCGCAAGATTGGTAATTATGTATCACCGGAGAAGAGGGTGGAAATAGATCGATCGGATCTGGATTGGCGATTATTGATCCTGACGGATTGAGCCGTGGCGTGGCATCGGCAGCCCAAGAACGCAACGAGCAAGGAGATCAGACGGATCTTCCGGATTATTCCTGGTAAACTCGAGGATTTTTATCTGTCAGACCATATACTGAGTTCTTTATGACGTGTTCTAGCTGAAAGATGAATTATTTTCCAATGGTTGTCCTAAACCCTAGCAATAGTTGCCATTTGGGAATCCTCCAATCACCGTCATAACTATCAACTACGAGTATGGTTGATGAGCCTGCTCATAGCAACACTGCTCATTCCATATAGAGCACAGAATCTTTCTATCTGGGAAACATGAGCCCGACGAAAAGACTTCAAGGTGCGGTGAAGCAAGTGGAGGATCGGAAGTAAAACTCGCCTGGATGATGGCCCTAAAGGACACTGGCAGCAAAGCAGCAGAACTATCAAAGAAGCCCAAGACAAGCTTGAAAACATGAAATTACATTTGCAAATGACAAGACTACTCTCATTATTGGAGAGCCGTACGAAGCTCTTCTCGCCTGATGGGCAGCAGAACCTGACCCAGGACATTGTCGGTTGGCAGGACGGTGCCCTAAATGAACTCCGGAAAATTGCCATAGATTGAAACGTCCGTGCCCGCGTCCAAAGAAGAATCTCCCGCAGGATGGTCAAGCTGTTTTCTGAAAAGAAGCCGGCTTTGACTTGCCTGCATCTAGCTATCTGCCGAGGCTTTCTTTCTTTCTTTCTTTTGACGCCACTGAATCGAATCAATAGGTCCAACCACTGTCTGGTTCAGCCTACACTACAAGATCCCGGCAATAATAACGAAGGCGAGGTGGACAAAAAAAGAAAAAAAACAACTAGACGATATTCCATTTTACCTGTTGCCTGTCCGTGTCCGCGTGTCCGTGTGTCTACTCCGTATGGATGGCAGGACGATCATGGTTCAGTTTCTTGGAAATCAACAACATCCACACCTACACGAGCCAGACACCAAGACACACTATTGCTACCACCAGCAACAAGGAGTGGGCGAATAATATTGAGCAACGGCACCTGCGCCACAATGGCTGAGGCTGAGGATTGACACTAATGCTAGTAGTCCGTTCCATAGATCGGGATTGCAGTGGAGTCGATGATACGCTGCAAGTTCAGCCTCAGGGATCGGAGTTACGTACTTTTGCTCTCGAGGCAAGATACGCGGTCGTTCGGATCCGAGCAATAGTGCAGACTATTGCCTGTCATGGAGATTAGCCGGGAGGGGCATCCATACTCCCCATACATATCGGGATGTCCGGGCTGCTTGTAGTAAACATCACACCGTCACCAAAACTAGTCTGGAACCAGAGTATTCACATCATCGACAGGATAAAAGTTGAACACTGCTCCCCCTGCCGAAAATGGATAATCGTCCGGTGTAATACTCCGCAGACAAGAATAGAAGCAAACCCCTATGGCATGCCACGGAAAACATGTAGTAAGGCTGGCTACTAGTACTCCTACTCCGAGGACAATCACACAAAGCAACCAAGGGCGAGCAGACCCTGGTACGAACTGGAGCATAGCCGGGATGTGTGAATGGCCCCAACCATGCCTTTTTGAATCCTTCAGATTTTAGCGCTGAAGGCAATCTGGTCGCTTGTCAAGATCTAGCGGTGTCAAGTGTCAATGTCAAGGACGGTTGATCGACAGACGGAATAGGAAAGACTCTTTCATAGAGTTTCGAATTGGGTTGGATTATTTGAAGTCTATGGAGCATAGTCTGTTATACTATGTTGTTGTGGTTGAAGTGTCATCGCAGCATCATGGACGTAATAGTCATATCCCTCAAACCCCCAACCTATGAACGCCGAACCGAACCAAACCAAACCAGAGTCAGAACCAAACAGGGAAGAAGGAAGAGAAAGAGAGACAGAGAGAGTCATCCGGTAACCCCAATAACCGGAACTCCCTGTTGCATATTGGCCTTTCTGGCCGCAGCCGTAGCTCCCCACTCGGCCAGCAGCGTATCCACAATGCCTCGGTACGAGTTCATCTGCGACAGCTTGAAGCGCTGGACCTTCCCACTGGCCGTGCGCGGGATATCCTCGACGAAGACGACACCGCCATCCAGGGCCTTGTAGCTGGCGAGTTGGCGGCGCGCAAACAGGTAGACGTCCTCTTCGGTAAGGGGGTTGGAAGACTTTTTGGTGCGCACTACAAACGCGCGCGGGACTTCCGTCATGTTATCTTTGAGAGTAACGCCCGTCACGGCGGCGTCTTGGATGTCCGGGTGTTTGAGCAGGACGGCTTCGATTTCGGCCGGGGCGACTTGCCAACTGTATTTTGTTATTAGTGTAATCTTTTTGCAGGAGCTGGGGGGAACTCGAAGAAAGCTTACCCTCGGACTTTGATGAGCTCTTTGGTCCGTCCGACGATGAAGTACCGTCCATTCTTCGTGTAGGCCACATCGCCGGTGCGGAACCAGCCATGCTCATCTTTGGCATCATTGCGTCCCTTGTAGGCCATGAGCAGGCCGGCACCCTTGATATACAGCTCACCCGGTTTGTTGTCCTGGAGGACGGCGGCCCCATTCGCCCCGATCAGCCGGATTTCGTACCCCGGCGTCTGGCGTCCGATACTCCCGGGCTCATCGCGATCGACGTAGCGGTTTTGGAACGCCACGCCCGTCTCCGTCATCCCCCACAGCTGGCCGACGAAGGCGTGGACATGCAGCTTGGATTGGAATTGCTCCATGGAAGCCGCGTCAATGGGCGCGCCCGCGACCCCGATGTAGCGCAGCGACGCGAGGAACTGCTCCATGGGCAGGGCGCTTTGGTTGAACTTTTGGACCATCGCAGGCACCAGGTAGGTTTCGGTAATCTGGTACTGGTGGACGGCGGCGACGAATTGCATGAGGTCAAACCGCGACAGGACAAACAGGGGTTGGCCGTAGCGCACGGGGAACAGGTGCGCCCACAGGGACCCGAACAGATGGAACATGGGCAGCGACATCAATCGCGTGACATGGTAGGGCACGTCGTAGGCGATGCTGAGATGATGCGAGATAACGGCATGGTGCGACATCAGGGCCGCCTTGGGGAGCCCCCCCGTGCCGCTGGTTGAGAACATGGCGGCCGGGGTAGCCTTTGCGATCGCTTCGTCGTTGAAGGCCACCCAGTCGTTTTCGCCATAGGCCAAGAGGTGCGCAAAGTGCCGGTGATATGCGGCGGCTCCTGCTTCTCCCTTTCCGCGGCGCTCCGGCAGCAGCGATGCAATCACGCCCGGGTAGGCCAGTGATCCGGATTGCAGGAGCTGTGTGACATACTGCGGCGCCGGCGCGTCGAGCGAGCACACCTGGCTGGGGAGCATGCCTCGACCGGCAGCCACGTTCAGCACGGTCGGCAACACATCCGCCGAGGTGATAATCAACTTGGGCTCAGCCAGCGCGAGAATATGGTCCAATTCATCCGGTTGACTGCGAGGATTGGAGCCCATGTACACCCCTCCGGCGCCGATGATGCTGAAAAACAAGGCGGGGTATAGGATCTACAATGCAGACGATCAGTATTTGCGTGACTTTTTTTATGAATTATTTATGATCTCCCAGCCATGGTTCGCGGATGTGCTAGGGAGGGGGGGAACTCCTACACTATTTCCCAAATGCAGTAGAACACAGTCGCCTCGCTGCACATGATGAGCCTGCAAGCCAGCGATCAGGGTCCGGACTAGCGACCTGAACTGGCTGGCTGTCAGCGACCGCGCCGGGTCTTCGGCATCAAGGAAGAGAGGCCGGTGGTCGTCGTATGCGACGGGGCCCCGGAAGGCAAAGGTCAACAAGTCGGTGTATGTCGAGGCATCCTCACTGGATGATTCCCAGAGACCCATGGCGACGGGGTAGAATAATAATAAGTAATTATTGAAGACCGGCAGTTCTAGGGATTTTGCAGTGCTAGTAGTGATAACGAGGTGGAGGAGGGAGAAAAGAAAGAACAATTCAGTGACCATCCGGGAGATGGGCCAGCGATAGATATAAGAAAGGAAACCCGGCGTCTGACCTGTTTTGTCATGGCTTCTTCTCCATCCCTCATCCTTCAGAGCCGTTGCGCGCTCTCACTCGAGGGATTGCTGCCAGAATTCCATTTCTTTGATGTGAGATGCGGCCATGATTTGGAATTCGGGTGCTTTAGGGCGTGGCGCCGGTCCACCACCGGCCGTTCAAGCCTCCGCTAGGATCACGGCCTGACCGAAGCTTGGGAAGACGGATTGCCAAAGAGTCAGTCTGGCTTTGACTTTGGGTTGGCAATTGATCCATGCCTGGTGTTGTTGTGTCTGGTTGCGGCTGGAGTCTGGAGTGGGCCGGCCGACGAACCACTCATGCAGACCTAAAGCATAAAAAGCATAAGTTAATTATAATTCTCGTCGCCTGTTGGGTCTGGCTGAGCTCCAACAGGAACCCAGTTCCATCCACGGTTCGGGTCCTGGTGGACGACATGAGGAGTATACTCGTCGACTTCATTCTGTATCAACATCACTTCTCTCTCTCCAATTTGGAAATGCGATCCCGGGTTTGCTGTAGCTGAAAACCCGACCATCGTGGATCGGACCCCGAACTGTGGATTCGATAGTTCATGCATGCTTCTTTCTTTGGGGCCTGCGATCCGATCAATTCCCGGCTGACATTCGCTCAGTAGATCCTGGATGGTGGTGCGTCCTCTTTCATCCACAAGGAAATAGAGTTAGAAAAAATTAAAAGAAAAAATATTGCCAGGTTCCCTGTGTCTGTACCGGCTGTATGCCGATGCATCGCCATAAGCTGCGCCTGCGTTTGCGTTATTGAAGCTGCCGCATAACCACCTGAGCTTAGACGGAAGACCCAGTCATGATGCCACAAAGGCCATTGAACTATCGCATACCACTTGCCGTCCTGGGCCAAGTTTGGATCTGACCTGACCTGACCGGACTTGGTCCAGGTTCTCTTCCCACCCACCGGACCTCATCGTGTCCCATCATCCACTCATTTGGTGACATTATTGACTCCCGGTCGTCCGATTATCGGTCAACGTATACCAACTGCCGGTGCTTTGACACACACACACACACAAGAGTTCACAGGGTGGAGAGACGTGGACCCCGAAATGGAGGTCTATACAAAGGTTGTATGTACATGTACGGAATGGGTATGTACTGCTGCCGTTTGTCCAGGTGGTTCGTCGATCCATCTCCAGCCAGATACTGATCTCGTACGTGAACCATGATTATCGATCTTTTCTTGGCCAATGGCTAGTCCGATCCTGAGACGCAACCCCAACCCGGATCGAACGGACATGGACCACTACTTCACGTCCACGCCCACCCTCGTGGCGAGCCGGACCGTGCGTTCCCTGGTCCGATGACGGGTGGTCTTGTTTGTTGATTATGCTTCAGGGCTGAAGGAGCACAGCCGGAAACGGAAGGTCTGTCTACTCCATAGGTAGGTACTAGAATGCGAAATGACGATGGTGCTGACGGTCATGATGTCGCGAGCGTACGCCTCCACATCGGCGCTTTCTCCGGGGGGGTTGAACATGGCATGGCCAGACCTGGTCTGCACGGATGTCTCTTCATCATTGACTCCGTTCAGCCCGGCCAATATCACATGTGTTGGGGAGCCGAACCAGGCAGATGAGCAAGGGCTGACCGGTCTAGTACGTGAAATGGAGGGGGACTGAGCCGATGATGCCCAAAGACATCACGGCCTGTGTGGGATATTGAGTTTGTAGTATCGAGAAAGCGCCACCTTGACCGCTGCCAGCCGACAATATTGGGGCAGGATTGGGCTGGAGAGGGTTGGAGCACTGATATCGGACCAGCGGCAGCGTTCTCAGAGTTGGATGAAGTGGAATGCCCACTTCCTCAGATGTACGTTCACCGTTCAGGAAAGTTCCTGAAGGTGCCATTGGCAGACCAGTTCAAAAGAAATGCGTCTTCCAGCCCATCAGGACTCTCGTCTCATCTCCCTTTCCTCAGCTCGCCTTGTCCTGAACTGAACCTGACGGGATCTGACTCACTGCCTGCCAGGTAAAGACGGATATCAAGGTTTGGCGTGTCTTTATCCATCCTTTTGTGTTACAGGATAGTCGTCATCCGTTGAAAGACAGAAGCTTAACTGCACGGCACTTCTTTGTCCTGTCTTTGAAAACCCCTGCTGAAACCTCGTATTGTACTCGTGGACTCAGTGAACTGTACAAGAGAAGAAATGTCTTCGGGGCAAGAAGAAATTGGGCTGCCGGCACCGGTAGTGCTGGCGGATTCGAGCCCTAAACGCCACCATGCACGAACATCCACCGCAACGACAGCAGCAACCACCACACGCACATCGACAACATTAACACTGGTCGAAGACCCTGAAAAGGCGTCGTTCGATATCATGACGGCATCTGAAAAGCAAGCAGATGTCAGCGAGCCAAAAACCAACATCTCAGCCAAACACATCGACCTCGAAGCCCAACGGAGTCAGCCAAACCCGGACGGCAAAAAGCCCTGGTACGCCTCACTCCGGTACACAGTTCTGGACATCTACCGCAGGCTTTTCACGTTGGTTTTTCTGGCCAACATCGGCGTGTTTATATACGTGATGGTCTCGCAGCGCAAACTCATGGCGCTGATCAACGCCGCCGCAGCGAATGTCCTGGCGTGCGGGCTGGCACGGCAACCTCTCGTCGTCAACACCATCTTCTACACGGCCTGCTCGATACCCAGATCGTGGCCATTGCGGCTGCGGCGCATCGCGTCCAAGGTGTATCACTATGGAGGCGTGCATAGCGGATGCGGGATTGCGTCGTTTGTGTGGTACGTGGGCTTTGTAGGCGTTCTCACGAGACAATACGCCAGTCCACCAGGAGGACAGGGGTTCCTCACGGAGGCCCCCATTATCATATCGTACCTTATCCTGGCCCTGCTCATGATGATCATCGTCGTGGCGTACCCGAGCTTCCGCATGAAACTGCACGATTACTTCGAGCTGACGCACCGCTTTTCCGGGTGGCTCGTCGTCGCGCTCTTTGTGGTCTTGCTAATGGTCTTCTCGCACGAGGCCAGCTCCGCACAGGGACAGTCTCTGGGCCAATTCATCATCCGTCTCCCGGCCTTCTGGTTCCTCATGGTGACTGTCGTATCGATCGTGCACCCGTGGGTGTTCCTGCGGAAGGTCCGCGTGCAGCCGGAATACGTCTCATCGCATGCCATCCGGCTGCATCTCGACCATACAACCACCAGTTTCGGGAAGGGCACGCAGCTGTCTAGACACCCGTTGCGCGATTGGCATGGCTTCGCCACGTTTCCAGACCCAGAGCCCTATCGGCCACAGGTAGACAGCGAGTCCTCGTCAGATGGAGAAGCCACCACCACCGTCAACGCAGAAAAAGCCCTGCAAGTGCAAGGAGACCAGAAGAAGCCCACATTCTCCTGCCTCGTCTCCAAAGCCGGCGACTGGACAACCGCCTGCATCAACAACCCTCCCACGTACCTCTGGAAGCGTGGCGTTCTCATATACGGCTTTGCTTACGCGATGCGCGTCTACCGTCGCCTGATCGTGGTAACCACCGGCTCAGGGATCGGCCCCTGCCTCTCCTTCCTGGGTCTCGATGGCACAGACCGGCCCGCGATGCGGGTGGTCTGGCAAACTCGCGCGCCGGCCAAGACCTACGGCGAGGGCATACTGGATCTGGTGGGCCGGATGGATCCGGACCCGTTGGTGATTGATACGAATGTGTCTGGGCGCGTGGATATGGTTCCTGTTGTTAGGGGGTTGTATGAGGAGTTTGGCGCGGAGGCCGTGTGTGTTATCAGTAATCCTCGCCTGACCAAGAAGGTGGTTTTCGAGTTGGAGGCCAAGGGGGTGCCGGCTTTTGGGCCGATTTTTGATTCGTGATCTTGTTGTTGGATAATAAAACGCATAGTCATGAAGACAAATGACAAAGAACTAGAGGATACCCCTTCATAATGCAAATGTAACGGTCCTGGCTACTTGCAGCTGCAGTTTGTTTTGTACTACTCGAGATGACCTTTGTATACCCACGTAGATTCAGTTGGTGTGAGAGAGGGCTGTTCTGTATTCCATAGCTGTAGTCAGAATTATATCAGAGTAATATTAGATACATAGTATTAAGTCTTTCGGCAATAACACAGAGAAGTATATGGAAAGAGAACATAAATCATAAAGAGAAAGAATGGGTATCATGCAGAACTTCCAACAAAATGAGAACCAGACCATCTCATCTCAGATAATCCATAACTTCTTGTAAGAAAGGAACCAGAAAACAAGAACTTTTGCCAGGTCGTTGACACTGGTCTAAATCAAACGAGGACATGTTCGATTGCGGAGAAAAAAAAATAATCTGTCTTTGGCGTATTGTCTTGGGGTTGATCATTCAATGTCGTATCATCGTAGAGGAAATTGGGACGACTACTTGTCGTTAGGCCATGTGTACCGATTCAGGCCGACTTTCAGCCCCGGCTGGTGCAATGGCCAAATCATCGTTGGTCAAAGGCGTTCGTTGGCGAGAGCATGGGGTCGAGTCACTGTCCAACCGGAACGAGTCCATGTGCACCAAGTCCTCATACTCGGGTAGTGGAAGAGGAGACCCTTGGTAATCCTCCATGGAACCCTCATCATCCAACTTGGTATATCCCGGGGGACTAGCAGGCACATCCTCGTACACGGGCGGCATCTCCTCGTCCCAGCTGATACCTAGCCCGGTTCGCTCGGTGACGTGGAGGCCAAACTGCATGCGGAGCACACGTGCAGCACCAGTTGGAGTCATGAGACGTGTGTTCCGGTTAGAGCAGAACTCCTCTGCAACGATCAACTCTACCACGAGGTTGTGCTTGACTTCAAGCCCACCGGGCGCCTCGAGGTCGCACACCGGGTTGCAAGTAGGGTTGATGTTGGCTTCAAACTGCATGCTGATCTCACCGCCAGCGGTATCGAAATCGGTCTTCCAGCCGTTTTTCTCTTCATTGTGACCAATAACCCTAGTCTCCTGATGCAGGACTCCCTTGCCTTCACCACCAATTTTGTGCGCATGTTTGGAGCAGGCAGTTGACACGATCTTCTGGTGTTCCTCAATCCGCCACATCATCTTGCGCAACCGCCAACGCGTTTGGGTCTCCTCGCCCCGCTCGACCACTCCGCTCAACATCATCTGAACAGGGAAGGTGCCAATGGGGTGTACAACGGAGGGAAGCACAATACGGCCGGTGAGATTGGTGGGAGGGAAGACACGGATGGACGACTTGTCGTTGCCGGGAATCAAAGCACGCTTTACATGCAGGGGCATTTTGTAAGTGAAATTCTCGCCCGCGGTGCTGTGTGCGCGGGCGGAGAGGAAGTACTCGATCTGGCCCAATGACGCACTGCACGACGCGGGGATGTGGCCAGGGAAAAGGTAACTGAACGGAAAGTCATGGGTGCCGCTCTTGAGGCACAACGGCTCAGTAAGGAAGTTCCAGTTTGTCAATTCCTCGGTACGAGACAAGCAGGATGGACAGTCTCGCGAAACGGGTTTTTTGGCGGTGGTTTTGCTGATCAGACGCATGTCAAAGGTGTCCAGAGTGATGGGGCCTGCTGATTCCACAACTTCAATGCGCAAGCGGCCGGAGAATAGAGCACCCGTGGAATTGGCAGGTGTCCCATAGCAGACTAACGGAGGTGACTCGACAATGACGTCCAATTTGGCCGCCGCTGCGGCACTGTTCTCTTTCGCAGCCCGTTCCTTGGAGCGTCCAAGACTCCGGCGCTTCTCTTTGGTATGGTCGCGGTGAGGATGGATTAAGTGATCAACGGCGGAGGACAAGCGACGCTCTGGGGATCTGGCACGGTCATGATTGACGAAAACGGCGGGCTTCCTGGGCAGCGCAAGCGGCAGCACAGAATGACTGCTGTTGTTGGATGTAGGAATCTCATTGACGGAGGAGGACGAGGAAGAGTTGGAAGGGGTGGAAGAGGAAGAAGAGGAATGAAGAGCAGAGGAGGGACGAACAAAGCTGGAAAGAAGGCGGCCAGGCATGATGCAATTGTAACTAATCAGCTAAAAGGTAGATGACAGTAGCAAATCCAGCATAGTAGACAGTAGACTGAAGCATGCAGAAAGTGAAAGTGAAGGTGAAGGTGAAGGTGGAAAGGAGAAGGTCAAGTCAACGCTGAGAACGGAAGAGCGAAGGACGAAATAATAAAGAAAATGAAACAATGAATCATGACGGCGTAAATTTTTTTTTAGTTTATTCGATTCTAGGAGATTCGGCGAATAGGCCAATCACAGGCGCGGAAGTTGCCGGTCTAGACTGGCGCATCTGTCACTGAGTGGGCCCAGTGGAGCAGGTACTGTAACGGAACAGGGCGTATTGTATCGAGATTACGCGCTGTCCGCCACTTGCCTGATTGGGCAAAGCGACGTCCTCACGGATGAAGATGAGTCAGTGACTGACTGGGACAGTGACCCTCTGGAGGACAGACTACACCTTCCTGGAGGAGTATGTATAAGGTGATGCTTTTACCATATTGCCCATTTTGCACCTGATGATGCTCATTACCCTTGTATCGTCAACCCTTGTACTCTGCATGTCGTCCACACTGCCGTCATTCCATCATCACGTGGCGTCATGGAATCCGGCCTGGTTCCTTGTCCAATTCTAGAACTGACAATACAATGGCTTACTGTAGGATGGTCCACGGATTCGCAAGCGCACGGCCAGCCCATGATCACGACATTACTTACGACTGGACAGCAGCCTGTACAGAGTACAGTAGCGCACGCATCTCAAGCGAGCTTCCTGTTTGGTGCGTGGGATCTGCCGATGACCATCATGCTCCGCCGGAACAGACGGGACAAAGAGTTTTACGGTGCCTCCACGGGAAACTTTTGCGACAGGGCGTGCTAGCGCGGTGAGTACCGCTGGGATCTCGGAGTCTGTCCCGAGTGCCGGTCCGAGAGATTGCCTGGTGTCATCTGAGGGTGTTCTCGTATATTGGGGCTGCACCTGCAGTTGCCGTTACCAAGACCTGGACCTTCTGCTGGTACTGCGACTCTGTACGGGGTATTAAAACCAATTATACCGCCTGCAGAATCCTGACCCTGGCATTCAAGGCGACCTTGCAGATCTGTCAATCTTATTCTCCGATCATGTTATCACGTGACCAGCCTCAAAACACCGAATGCAGATGCTCAAGGATGCAATGGGTGACATTCATCCAGTGGACACGGCTACGGCAAAGCGATAATCCGTTCCGCTGTAACAATGGCCGACGTATTTTTACATAGACGGTAATACTGACACCTAGTGAGCGTGCAAAACCATGCGGTATTGCTTCATGAGTGCAAGGACGGCGTACGGGCACAGCACATGCCCAATTTGCCAGCTCATAGCAGCCGATACTTCTACTCAATATTCACTTCATAGATGAATGACGCGGTCTCAATCAATACTCGATAGTTGCTTGATCTTTCTAACTACTCTTCGTACGTACTCCGAGTAGTCAGTCTGCCAGTCACCAGCGCCACAATAGCAAAGAACACCTCCCCACATATACATTAGACCTTTGATGCTGGTCTGAGGTGGATTTTAAGTAATCATACCCCTGAGGTCCGGAGGTAATAATTTTTTAGATCCAGTAATACCGGTGGGTATCATGTATCTCTCCTCGTTTACTATCCCGTTCCTGCCACAGGACAAAGATTAGTGTCCAATAAGCCAAAGTTCGCATCAAGTCATCCACAGCTATTGCTTACAAGTTTCTCTGCAAACTCGGAGAGATCCAACTCTTCATCCTTGATGTAGCGATCTCGTGCTTGATCATGCGGGTTATCTGCATGGAGAGTTTGAGCCCAATCAAAGTTCAGCCAGACAACCCTCTCCGGGTCAGTATCCACAACCATCATGTTCTTTGGCTTCACATCACGATGCAGCACCAATGCCTGGTGGATTTCTCGGAGACCAGAGATGAACTTCTGCATCCGTCTTTCGGTATACAGTTGCGGGATGATCTTCCGCATGTGAGGAATGTATTCTGTGAAAATTGCACTGGGTGCGAGCTTTTCCAGGAGGTACATCTCCAAGTGAGGCTGGAAATGTCGGACATCTATGTTCTCCAGGAAACCATACAACTGGGGTATGATTCCCCTGTCACATAAGCCATGCTCCTTCAATCGTTTATAGGCAGTTGATTCGTTTATGTAGGAGGTGGCATTACCATTATGCTATTGGCATGATCGTAAGTATGTATGCACTACTGTCGAGCCTCCTAGGAGTAGAGAAGACAAACCACTTTCATCACACAAAGTATGCTGCGAACTTCCACAAGGAATGTCACCGAAGATACAGAGCTGGCCAGCGGCTGCTTAAAGGTGATTTCTGAGGGTTTAGCGTCGCTGAAATCCATATTGTCTAACACGATTGCAATGAAGTGGTGTGTATCCTATTTGTGATGGTAGAGGAGCCGAGGTTGTATATAGTTAGCATAGTTACTGTAGTTTACAACTATGTCGAGTCTATAAAGGATATCATACCAAAGAATTTTTGTCTTTATTCCATTTTAGAACTTAAGAATAAATGTCATCATAATCATGCTACAACTACTGAATTTGAACTGTGCTTTTTCTGGCTGTCCTTTGTTATTTTTCTACAAAGGATTCACAGAAATTACCCAATATTGACAACAATATCAAGGCATCATATCCACATCATATAACAGACCTTATTCACCATAAATAAAGCTGCAAATTGTGGGCCCTTTAAAAATGGTGAGCATGTTCAATTAGATACTATTTCTTGACTGGTGTAACAGCTTCACCCCCGTTTCAGTGGAATATGGAGGAATAAAACATGTATAGGGGTTGACTCTTACGGCAGTGTTCCTTGAGGTTAGCGGTGTCAGACACTTTTGACTTTCAGACTGCATATTTTCCTAATTTGGGGATAGCAGTTATGCAAGTTAAGCCCCTGTATATATAGATGTGCGTACGTCCTATGTCCATCTGAAGTAACAAAATCCTTCTTGATCTTGCAATGCCTCGTAATAAGTAAAGGAGTAGTCACAAGACGATCCCGAATTCCTTGCCACACATTCGGAACAGATCAAGTATGTCGTTGAATAGAACCCTGAACTTTTATCACTCTGGTCTCCATTGCCAAAGATTTGTCTCAGTCCGTTTTAAGATAGATAACCATAGCAACTTGGAAGCAAAGTCAAGCACAACAAAGCAAAACGATTCAAAAGCAAAGATATAGGCGGGTAACAAAGAGAAAATGATAGAAACATCGTATATGTCCGACAGATGAGAAGAGTGGGAGCTGTTGGGAAACTCCATAAACATCTATATAACTTCCCAGCCCGCTTCACACGCCAAGGTACACCAAGCCTAAGAACCATGTGCTAAACTACTTTATATCCTTCCGCAATCAGGTCGTCCATTGCAGCACACTCAGCATAATCTCCACTTGCAAGGTGGAAAAACCCAGCCACGTTGCCAGTTCTGGTTTCAACAAATGGAGCGCCGCAGAGTCCCTCTTGCATAGTAGGGTTGATATTGCCAAAGGCTTCAAAACCAGCTGGCCTTTGTGGACACAAAATAGCGCTAGATAACCTAATGACCATGGTCAGGTTAAGTGGTCATTAGAAGTATTTCAGGTATCCACTGATATCAACAATGTGTATATGGCATCTGTTCAGTTTTTTTTTTTTTTTTTTTTGAGGAACGGCAAGGAGCGATAAGTAGGCGTCGGGGTAATGATTGTTTTTCTTTCTCCTATAGCTTTCAGAGGAGTGAGCTTTGATTGGTGCGTTTTATGCTCTGAGTGACTTCGGGGCCATCGTGTACAAAGCTGACGATACAATGGGGACTTCTGGTTGCCGGGTATTTGGTTATTTCACAGGCGTCAAGGACCTATTCCAAGATATTTTGGACTTGACGGCCGTGAAAGATATAAGAGGCTCAGGGACCATCTAGACGTGCATTCTTGGTTCTCGTTTTCTTCTTTTCTATGCTTTGATCTGTGGCGTTGAAGAAAGGGGACTGAAACATGAAAAGGGGATTTCTCCCCGGCCACTTAATGTTCGTCATAATAAAAATAATTATGACGATTATTCCAAAGCAGCTGTCTTTACAGGAGGGAAAGAGTTTTGCATTGGCTCAGCATTCAAAACACAGGATGCCAATAGTGCCATACCCTGATCAATACTCATGGGAGACAATGCAATCTCTGAGGATGACGATGTCACCACAAGCAACAGCAGGTAGAGACTCTTATGAAGACCAAGGAACGGTGCCCTCGTCAAAGCAGCGGCACGGGCACGACCTAGGGCTAACCAAATTGCCAAATGCGGAGAACCGCATTCCCCACCCAACTAGTCCCGATCCAGCTCCGCAGCACATCCTCAACCCCGAACTGCTCCAAGCTCCCCCTGACCTCTTCAATCCCCCCAGAGGAGGAAGGAAGGAAAGACGTCGAAAATGCCCTCCTCCGCCGACATCTTTGCCTTGGGCCTTGCCGTCTCCGCCATCTTCATTTTCTGGGGCTTCTCTTCCACTTCGTCCTCCCCATTCGCCCGCAATTTTCCCCGGTTGTACAACAAGCGGATATGTCTCTTGATCGCACATCCGGACGACGAGGCCATGTTCTTTTCGCCAACGGTGTTGGCACTCACACGGCCGGAATTGGGCAATCATCTCAAGATTTTGTGTTTGAGTAATGGTGAGTGACGTTTGAGTCGGGTTGGTAAAGTGATTATGTTGACATTGACATGCAAAGGCAATGCCGATGGTCTGGGCAGCATCCGCGCCGAAGAACTCCAGAAATCCGCTCGAAAGCTCGGTCTACGTGATGATTCGGATGTATTCATCGTTGACGATCCCGTGCGCTTCCCGGATAGCATGCAAGCCAATTGGTCCGCCAGCGATATCACCTCCGTCCTTGCCTCCGCGTTCGCGCCCGAACTGGCGGGCCTCGACACACCCACCACCACCACCAAGGCCCGCAAGCGCGGGAACAAGTCCGCCGCAGCACCGGTTACCACCATCGATGCCCTTCTCACCTTCGACCACCACGGCATCAGCAACCACCCCAACCACCGCTCCCTGTACCACGGTGCGGTGCACTTCCTGCGCGCGCTGATGAAAGATAAAGCTGGCTACTCGTGTCCCGTCGCGCTGTACACGCTGACAACCACCAATATCTTCCGGAAGTACATTGGTATTTTTGATGCGCCGGTGACGATGCTCCGCGGAGTCCTGCATACCATTATCTCGGCGTGGTCCAAGGATGCTCCGCAGCGGAAGAGTATGGATAAGGAGACGCCCGGGCAGTTGCTGTTTGTGAGCTCGGTGAATGAGTATCTCTCCGCGCAGTCCGCCATGGTGAACGCGCATAAGAGCCAGATGGTCTGGTTTCGATGGGGGTGGATCACCATTGGGAGGTATATGATTGTCAATGATTTGAGGAAGCAGAGGATTTAGCCTTGCTATCGACAGGGTATACAATTTCTGATATCTACTGTACAATTAAGCCTAAGTGTATTATAGCCGCTATTGGTTCAATAGGGTATCTTCTCCTATGAAGGAGTCACATGAGTTTCCCACACCCTCGAAGCTGACGTTCAGTCGAGCAAGAATATCAAATATCCAGGCTACGATAACAAGCACTCAAACTAAGAAGAATCATCCGCATCGTCCTCAAACTCCAAGGACACACCACAAGACCCCCCAAACAGCTTACTCAACGGCGGACTATCAAAGTCCAAACCGGACAAGTCACGTCGCCACTGCTCCCAGATAAAATCATCTTCAACCTCCCGCTTGCCCTGTTCATCATCGCCGGTCCTTCGCACAGGCACCCGGCCGTGCGAATTCAAAAACGGCTGACCCCAGCGACTACCCCCCCGAAATTGCACGACCCCACCACGAATGGGATACGTAAATGACTTTGGTAAGAAGTCGCGCCATTCCTCAATCGCGCGCGGGAGGAGGATCCGCTCCCAGACGGGATTGTCGCGGCCCGTCCAGCGGTGGTTTATGATGAGGAGTCGGGTAAATCGTTCCATTATGGTGGTTTGTTGGGCAGTGCGGAGTCGGAGGAGGTCGTATGTGTTTAGGGCGGAGGCGAGGGCGCGTGAATGCAGGATGTGCGAGGTTTGTTGTTGGGTAGGGTAGGTTTTAAGAGCGTGCAGATAGCCCTGTACGACGGACCGGGCTTTGTTGCGCTTTTGGCGGGTTTCGGAGAGTATTTCGTAGGCTGCGCGCATGTATCGCAGGAACGCAGAGAGACGGTCGCGGTCCCATGCGGTTTTGGCGAGAATGTGGTAGACCTCGATAGTCGGTCTGACATGGTATGGCGCCGCTGTCATCGTTTCATACATGAAGGTTAAAAAGTCGTAGGAGACTTTGCCCTTCGCGTTGCGTTTCGCATCTGGGCCAAACCGTGGTCGCGAGAGTACGAAGGTGCGCTCGAATAACTCGCGCCACACATCCCCCGAAATAGGAAGGTTGTATGCGTTGGCGACGAAGTCAATGACCCTTAGCGCGGCTGAAATGTCGTTGTTTGTGCCGAGGACGTGGGCTAGCGCAAGTAATAGACGCTCTGTCGGGTGTAAAGGCGACGATGGATCGTAAGCCCTAACCGGCGGTATTTTGGAGTCGTCTGGCTCTGCAAGCAGGGTATCGATATTGATATTCCAGGCCGCCATAAGGACTTTCTTGATGCCCTTGACATGTCCGACCCGACTGCAGGCGACAAGAACGTTTACGAACGTTGTCTCGTCCCCATGGTATCCTGCCTCGCTCATCTCGTTCAAGATGCGCAACACTTCCTTCCGAACACTCCGTCCAGCAGTCCCATACCCCTGCCAGCCGTTGTTTGGATGAGCGAACCGACGCTTGCGATAGGCAAATGGCGTCATTCGTAGGTGATACTTTTCTTTTCCCACATGCGCCGCATCCCACACCTTGGCTCCCATGTAATTATTGTAGCACTGCACATCGGGGCTCACGCCATCCTCCTTCATGTTTTCCCAGATCATATCTGCCATTGCAGCATCACCAATCGACCGCGCGCAGTCTAATAGATGCGCATACTCAGCTAACCCTAGGACATGCCCGGCGGACTGTCGCAACTGCACAATAGTGGCCAGCTTCTCCGCAAAGTCGTTAAAAATGGACTCTAGTGACCGGTACCCTTTAGCGCGGACAGTGGTCGGATGCAGTGGGCGATGAATTTCCCGATATGGATCCACAAAATAGACAGGGGAGAGTAATTGCAGGGCTTCGACAAAAGTACTCTGGGGCATAGATGCGACATACTCCGCAAAGCGGGGATCGAGCAGCGCATTCATGGTCTGCTCCGGCTGTGCATTCTGAAGGAACCCATAAAATACAGTCTTCAGGTCCTCGTCACGCTGTTGTCTGTCGCCAGGCTCCGCGACGTCTGTTCGTTCATCGTACTCCGGAAGTGGTGCACCTGGCAGCACGGACGGTATGCTGTCTCCAGGAAAATCCAATGGCCGGCCTAGTCCCGACTCTGGCGTTTTCCACTTCCATCCTGCATGCGTCGTTTCCGGGGAAGTCGCAGTAGAAGTAGCTGTAGCTGTAGCTGTAACTGTGGCTTTGACAGTGGTGGAGGTGTTTAAATGTCGCGGCGCGGAGCCCAAGGGCCCCAGGGGCCGGCATGACATAATCCGACCCAGAACAGCCCGCATGGAGAACGGCCGGCGAAAAACGCATGAGAGACACGCCGTGGAAATCGCTGAAGAGGCAGAAGAAGGAGAAAAATAAGACGAAATAACACAGGCGACAACATCCTGGGCTTTGTGCTCACCCCCCCGGTCATTCACAGTCACTCAGGTATCAGCATTTTGCAGGGAATATAGCCATCCCTGGTCGTTGGTGAGGAGAACCTCAGGTCTTGGCGCGAATTCACTCAGCAAACACGGCCGGCTTCTATCTCAGCAAAGTCACTCTGATTTTTACGATTACGCTCTTCTATATCGCAAGATGGCCGACACTGAGGATGCTGGCGCGTCGTCTGTCGCGGAGCCTTTAGATTTGGTCCGCCTGTCGCTCGACGAGATTGTGTTTGTGAAGCTTCGCGGGGATCGTGAGCTCAAGGGTCGTCTGCATGTGGGTTTAGGAGAAAAAAACAGAGAAGTCATTATTGGAATATACTAACATTAAGATACTAGGCTTACGATAATCATTGCAATTTGGTCATGGGAGACGTGGAAGAAACCATCTATATTGTTGAGGAGGACGAGAACGAGCAGGAGACCATCAGGGTATGCAAGACAGCTATAACCTGGGGAAGAGATCCGGTACTAACAGCATGTTCTAGACAATCAAGAAGCAGGAGGAGATGCTTTTCGTCCGAGGTGCGTGCCGTTCATTGCCCTTCCAACGTAGTGGCTTTTAAGCAGGATACTAACGGTTGTCCAATTGCGCAGGCGACTCGGTGGTTTTGATCTCGCCCCAAGCATGATAGCGACAAATATCTTGCCCGATTCGATTGAGAATTTACGAAACAAAGAGAATTGCTCATGCGAATGGTTGGCTGGACAGACAAGCAGCAAGGACGTGTGCTGTGCGGCGACGGAATGGTGGATGAGAGACCTTATACCAACGCATTGAAATGGCTGCGATACCACGCGACGAGCTGCTTCAGTTGATGATCTTATAAAACATTACCGTCCTTCATGATATGGAGTCAAGGTTCTGAAAAGGAGAAGCTACGGGATGGAGCATCGGGGGGTATACCAGGAGTATTAGACAATTGGACATGAGATCTGTATGACAGCCAGGATCTGTTTAGAATGTCCTGATTGACTCATTCTGTTGCCTGCCATAATTTCCTTCCTTCCTACTGTGTTTTCTATACCATGACTCTGAAGTAAAGTCCTCTATTATGAGTCAAGATGACTCCCCGCTATCGATAAAGCCTCCGCCTCCACATATAACAGCAACCACGACCTCCTTCTCTTCTTCTTTCTCTCCAACTCTTCCCCATCTTAGCCATATACACATTATTACTCTTAATCTTATAACTATGATCCCGCGAATACACTGAGGAACGCCAGAGGCGATACACTCCCGTCCGACCGAACACAACTACTGAGAACCACGTGTTGCGAACCCAATTGACCGAGTCCGAGTTACCAAAGGAATCCGCCACAAATCATGCCTCCCGTTGGCCAGAAACTGAGCCTGGAAGAGCGTCGAAGGGGCGAAGTCGTTCGTATTACTGCCTGTTCAGGCTCCCGATTCCTTGTCGGTTGTGGCTAACAGCCTGCTCCCGTCAGGCCCTCAGCGAGTTTGCCGAGTATGCCGATAAGCAGCAAGCGCAGCGCTCTGCCCAGGTGGCCCCGGAAGATAGTGGCTATTCGACTGCGAGCGTCTCGAGAGCTACGGAAGAACATGCTGAATTGGAGATCCTCGACCAGCTCACATTGTCCGATGCTCCCCGCACCGTGAAGCTGAAAGAGCTCCTGCTAGGCACCGGGGAGAATGCGGACGAAGACTTGCAGACGCTGGCAGGGATCCTCCAAGCCCGTATCGATGAAGGTCATGGGGAAACCCTTTTCGACCTGGGTCTTGAGGATGGTGGTGACTCCATGGGGTTTGATCTCGCGCAATGGAACACGGCTCTACAGCGTATGCGGGAGGCGGCGGGAACTCTCCCCGCGCACGATCGGATCCTGGTCACGTATAATGTCGGTGGCACGGAAGAGTCGCAGGCCAAGAATGAGCGGATAAAAGGTTCTTGGGGCAAGGTCCTCCTCCGACAGCCAGTGGATAGCGTTGAAGAGCTGGCCGAGCTTCGGATTGCTGTGGTGGGAAATGTGGATGCGGGTAAGAGTACCTTGCTGGGTGTCCTCGTGAAGGGCAATCTGGACGATGGTCGTGGAAAAGCCCGAGTCAACCTCTTCCGCCACAAGCACGAGGTCGAGAGTGGACGCACCAGTTCGGTGGGTTTGGAGATTATGGGCTATGATAGCCACGGCGAAATCGTCGGTAGTTCGCAGGGTCGCAAGATGTCTTGGGAGGACATTGGCAAGCGATCAGCCAAGGTGATTTCATTCTCTGATCTAGCAGGCCACGAGCGCTACCTGCGGACTACCGTGTTTGGCATGCTGAGTGGGAATCCGAATTACTGCTTGCTGATGGTCGCTGCGAATAATGGACTGATTGGAATGAGCCGAGAGCACTTGGGTATTGCGTTGGCGCTGAATGTGCCGGTCATGGTTGTGATTACCAAGATTGACATCTGCCCACCGCATGTCTTGCAAGAAACCCTTAGCCAGCTGAACAAGATCCTCCGATCTCCCGGGGCTCGCAAGATCCCTATTTTCGTCAAGGATATGGAAGAAACCATCAATACGGCGACACAGATGGTCAGCCAGCGGATATGCCCCATCTTCCAAGTTTCCAACGTCACCGGGGAGAGCCTCGACTTGGTACGGACGTTCTTGAATATCCTGCCTCACCGTGGCCAGTACAATCCCGAAGGCCCATTTGAATTCCTGATCAATGATACATTTTCTGTTCCGCATGTCGGTACTGTAGTATCGGGGGTGGTCAAATCTGGGGTCATCCACGCCGGTGACTCTGTGTTGGTGGGACCTGACTCACTTGGCCAGTTCACGACGACGACGATCAAGTCAATTGAGCGCAAACGCATAGGGGTAAACGCTTGCTTCGCCGGCCAGTCTGGTTCCTTCGCTCTGAAACGGGTTCGAAGGAAAGAAGTCCGCAAGGGGATGGTGGTTTTGAAGAAGATGGATCAGCCGCCTAAAGTCTACAAAGAATTTGTCGCTGAGGGTAAGCCACTCTCTTACTCCCTCTCACTGGCGCTGGCTACTCGAAATTGGTCTAACCTGTCTGCCTAGTTCTGATTCTTTCTCATGCAACTACCATCAAACCCCGGTACCAAGCAATGCTGCACGTAGGTGCAGTTAGCCAGACCTGCTCTGTGATTGACATCGACCGTCCCTTCATTCGGACAGGTGACCGCGCTCTCGTTGCCTTCCGCTTCATCCTAAGACCCGAATTTCTCGCACCGGGTGACCGAGTGCTTTTCCGAGAAGGAAAGACCAAAGGGCTGGGTATTGTAAAGAGCGTTGGCTACGACCAGAACCGTCCATTAAACCCGGAGGCCAAGACAGCAGAGGAGACATAATTGCTTTTTCTTCGTCCATTCTTGCCTGTGTTTAGCTATTTTGCCTGTGGCCGCTGGTGTTGAGGTCTGTACCGAGTACAGCGTATGCTCTCTATAGACAGCTCATGATTCAGGCGGGTTCTTTATCAGTAGCATTTCAGGCAATGAGAGAAATACTGACACAGCCACGTCGCCTTTGACGTCAGGCGGCGTCAACGACACCAACACGTCAGCCACACAGCCTGGCGGGGATGGAACAAAATTCCAGAACAGTGGCCATTTCATTGACGTAGCTCCGTTTTCTCGAAGCCATCGAAATGCTTATATAGGAAGTCCAGGGTACGCTCGCGGAGAATATTACCATAGTTATACTGCTTAATGATCTGGGCATAATCTTCATTTCTATTGCTACACTAGGATCGGACCTGACCACTATCATGGAAGCTATCAACAATGCGCTTAATTCCGCGTCCCATGCGGTCTGGGGTGATACGCACCCCGACGAAATACAGCAACAACAGCAACAGCAACATGGTGATGAGCCTCTATCCGGAGTTCAAGGCAAAGGCGAAGTAGACGACCCTTATGATGGCGGGAATCGTGAGAGTACGTCATAGAAACTCGCGCTCCGGCCCTAACTGCCCCATTCACATAGCTAATATCTCGATAATACCAGTCCAGCCAGGTGCCCCTGCAGAACCCGAAGACTTCACAGCACTACGCCAGAGTGTCCCAGAGCTCAGCTCCGTGGAGAACCCAGAGGATTATGAGTCGCAAGCCGATGTTCAGACGGCCACCCGCGCCACTGCGGGCCCCACGGGTTGGGATGCTGCGCATATCCCCACGGGCCCGGAGGAGCCAGCCTTCGGGACGGACCCCGTCAGCGCAGACGCGACAGCTCTGTCTTCCACGTTGAACCAGTCCAGTGCCACCGGTGTCCCGCGTTCACCGCGACAGCAGTTAGGTCCTGAAAGATTGAGCGGAAATGTTGGCCCTAACATGGTTGGCGATGGTAGGGGGGCAACAGATGAGACTGGACCATCTGACCGAACAGCCCAGGGTCTCGATCTTGGCGGTGGTACTGGTACTGGTGGTGGTGGCGGCGAGGATGATGTCGCCAAAACAACTTCCAAAACGCCTGAAAAGGCCGAAGACAATCCAGTGGAAGAACCCACAGCCGATGGCGCTCATGGCGATGATGGCGAGCAATACACCCAGGTCCCGCCCCCAGAGGGCAATAATGTTCATAGTAAGGAAGCACTGAGAGGTCCTTCGGCACCGCCGGCCAGAGAAGAGTATGAATTTGAGAAGGCCATGGATGGGAAGAAGCCCGCGAACGCTAAGTCAGGTGCGTCTTTTTCTTTTCCATCTTTTGCTTTGGCTTGGTCAAAGTATGCAGAACTAATACTTATCCTAGAGGCCCGTAATGCTGCTAAGTCTAACCAACAAGACCAAACCCGGAAACCAAACGCCATGTCGAAGATGAAGGAGAGATTCAGCAGGGCTGGCAACCACTTTCATCATAATAACAAGACTTAGCTACCTCGTCTTGTAGCACTATATTCTTAGATTGTATATATTTATATATAGATATTAAGAATGAGGTAATATGTTTTTGGTTGCTTCAGCAAAACTCAGTCTGGACAGCATAAATCGGCCTTGCAGATAATGGGTTGTCGAGCAGTAATGACTGATATACGGTCTACCGGCGGTCCCATCCTTGATCGAAACCCTGTTCCAACAACAATGGGAAACCCTCAATCAGACACTGCCAATGCCTGGAAAGGCGCTCGTGGACATGGAAGCAGTTCTCAGACGTGGTACTTCCTGCGCATGACGATGATGACGTATTGGTGCCGGAGCTACCATATAAAGATCTCCTAGATTGGGATTGATATCTTTCAACACCGTCACGAGGCTCCTGGGTTGTAATGGGCCACGCAATCCACCCTCGTATAATAGGTGGAATTGTGTATGTAGCCTTTGTTGTAATCCTATACGAGCCCCGCATCTCGTTACACTGGCAGAAACGCATGCTGGCTTAGCTTTCTCCATCATCCTGCGGACCGTGGCCACCTCGGCGATAACTGCGCCTTTGCTTCTTCACCACTGTCTGTGTGACATCCTTGCTTTTTATATCGGCATCATTGGGGTTCACCTTGCGCTTTTCCATTGACCATGCCAGAGCAGCAGGCCGCTTGCCCTCAGCTAGCATTTCTACCAACGCCTTAATCCGCTTGTCTCGAGCCCTTGGAGAGGCTGTCTGAATGCGCCACAGCACAGAGTATCGATCGATTTTATTCAGAGTTTCAAAGAAAGACGCAGCGGCTGGCTCCACAGCCAGGGTGGCAGCAAAATCATCAGGGACGGTTATGGTGGCAGGTCCAGCGTAAGCACGCTCCCAACGACCATCGGCCTTTGCCGCTTCCACTGGCGCCAAACCTGCTGGACGCATTCGACCTGTTGCTAGTAACCGACCCACTGTATTCACGTTCTTCTGGGACCAGATACTCTTAGCCCGCCGAGGAGTATATCGCACGAGCCACCAGTCCTTGTCGTATCCATTGGCCCGACCATCAATCCAACCAAAGCACAATGCAGTTTCCACAGCTTCTGCGGCCGAAACTGACGGGATACCGGATGCCTTTTTCGCGAGTTTCAGATAAAAGCCAGGCGCCGTCAAATGCTCGCGCTCGAGAAATGCTTCTAGTTCGTCCGCACTGGAGAAGGAGTGTGTTGGAAGATCCGATGGGAGTGGCTTCGCAGACATTATGATACTAGAAAGTCAAGGTAGTTCTCTAGTTCTAGAGCGTCTTGGAGGTGAATGAGTGGGTAGGACTGTTAAATAGCCTCGTAAAAGACATCAGCACTGGCGGTCTTGGCGTCACATGACAGCTAGGCCCAAACTTAAGAAAGTCTTGATAGACTCCATGATCACTGGAGACTTCATAAATAAGATAATCATGAAAAGCCCTGCGCGAGCACCACCACCACCGCGGGTAGATAGGTCAGCGTCAGGGCTGTCATGTATAATCCTGGGCAAGCCGGGATCAAAGTCACTGTTTCGGGCAATACGTCAGGGAATGATCTCTTTATGCCGGTGGGAGATAACTGTCCGTATTGGTTATTCCATGAGAGCATCACTGGCTTTTGCACAGCTGCATTAGGTGAGTTATGTCGTGGAGAATTGTACTCTGTATACTCCGTAGAAGTGCCCCGCCTGCTTATCAATCTGACTTCATGACTGACTATTTAACTAGTTAATATTGACCTGGTTCATCATTCACTCCATACAACTGTTTGATTCAAGACTCGGAATGGGAATCACTCACATCGTTCAATTCGGCTTCAAGTCCAGCGTCAGTCCTGACGTTGTGAAAGACGTACGCTACCAGTGTTCCGACAGACCCGACGACCCTGACTACCACTAACACTCAGACATTCAGACCTGCCACCGCATGCTAGCCCTCAAAGACAATTGCCTCAATCCAGAGACTCAAAAGCCCTACCTCAAGTCCGTCATCGGCGGGAAAGACAACTCAATCGAGGGGATTCAGGTATTACCTTCTCAGTCTCTTTTCTGCCTGTTATCCCTGCTAATTGGATGAAGGGTGGCATCACGCATGCATTTGTAGTCGAGTTCGAGAATGAGAGTGATAGGGAGTATTATGTGCACACGGACCCGGCTCATCAGGAGTTTGTAAAAGGTGTGTTACGTGTGGCGGACAAGGTTCAGGTTATTGATTTTACGCGTGGTGTTGTGGTTTAAGATGGTTTTTCATGTTCTATATTATTAGTTATAGAATTGTATCTCTGTCAACGATCAGGTCTATTCTTTCCGTATCTTTGTACCAGGTCTCGCATATCATTGAGCATCCTATGGTAGTCAGTATACAATAACCTTGGCAAAAGAGAATAGACATACTGCTTTCTCAAGAACGAATAGTCTACAAAAAGTGCAGAAACATGGGTATTGAACCGCCTATTATGATCAGCCCAGGGCTTCATCCAGGAACTTGACCGGTCACTCACAATTTGTACAAATCTAATCGACCATCATAATCCTCCTCCGGCGGTGACGGTTTCACCAACGATCGATATGCAGCCAGATATTCCTCCCCGAATCTATTACAAGTCGGACGCCATTGTCCAAATTCATCTAAATCATCAACTTAGCAGCTTTCGGGACACGGGCATTCAGCAGACATACACTCATGATGCGCATAGAGACAACACGCATCGAAAACCAAACACTCCGCCGTCTCCTCATCGACCCCCGAATTCCCATACCACAGATCCCCATGCACCAAAGAGGGCTTCACTGACCGTCCCCCACTTTCCAAAGGCCGCAAGAGCCTCGGAATAACGCTCTCGAAAATCACCGGTACGAGTCTCTCGAACTCAGGATCGTGGCCTTTGGCCTTAACTTCCAAATCTAACGCGACCCGCAGACTCTTTGCAAAGAATACCTCCCAGCTCTCCTCCCATCCGGTGTACTGGGGTAGATACCCACTATACGTAGGGACATGGAACCCGAACTTTCCATTGGGTGACTCACTCCGCTGATGGATTGCAGATAACCGCTCCACGAACGGTCCCGGATCCGGCATTCGATCCCGTGCGAGGATCATCTCGCGATACTCGCAGAGAAAGAAATGCGTGTCTGGATCCTGTTTGTATGTACCCCAGGCAATAGGTTTCGGTGTGTAGTCTGGGGCCACGGCGTGGATTGCTTTCATCGATTCGTATTCTCCACGGAGAATGCTCTTTCCTAGGTCTTTGGTGAGGACCTTGATGAAGTAGGACTGTGGTGTGCCGTCTTGTAAGATCACATTGATACGGCCGGTGAAGGTGTTTTCCCAGAAGCTGCTCCCATGGCGGGCGCTTGACACCACGCGGGGGTTGTGGGGGAGGCCTGGTGTCGATGTTAGTTATCGGAATGGGAAATTGTGAAGGCTTTTACGCTACCTGCAACTACACTACATTCAAATTCATGGTCTTTGCCGAACTCGAGGGACATGGTCGTTTGGATCTGGTTTGGTGTAGGAGGAAGATACTTATGAATATTGAGGCTTTTGGGTTGATGGTCGGTCTTATTGTGGGGAAATCCAAATCCATGTTTTTAATTTCTATCATCGGGCTATATTTGTTCTCTTCATTGTACAGCACTGATCCCGGTGGTACATTTATCAATATATCCAAGTCTGATGGGATCAATTCACATTTGATATCTTGAAGCCCCCAGGAACCTGGTATTGGAAGACGCTATACGGATCGTACGTGTTCGCTACACTCTGCATATACTTCACGTTTTCCTCTCCATAGCTCTTCAACGGATCCTGGGTTACATCCGCGTAGTTGAGATAGACGAATTCATTGTCTGCATTGATCATTTTTGCATACCCATCCAGTTGTTCCGTTGCGGACTCGCCAAGCCGTTGAAATAGAGCGTCGTCGGCTTCATCATCCCAGCAATAGTCAAAGAAAATTTCTGCAAGGCCCCGTGGTCAATAAAGACTGACTGAAACTTAGAGAAAATAGAAGTCATACGGATCATATTTTGGTCGAACCGCTCCAAGCCCAGGACATTTCCGGCCGTCGTTGGCGTGTGCTTTGCAAACAACGTAGTCCAGGGTTGGACGATCGAGAAGGTGCGCCATGACTTGCTTTTCGCATGTGCCTTTGCCTCCTCAAGGACGAGGCTGTGCAGCTCCGCGGCCTTTTCCAGGATTTTTGCATTGTTTAGGTATGTGCTTGTGATGAATACATTTCTGCGAAAATGGCATTAGTGAGGTCTCCAGAAATCGTGCACCCTATCAGGCTGCCATACCGATAGTCGCCTTCCTGTTCAAGTTCCGTCGTAAGATTATATAGACTGTCTATTCTCATCGTGCTTGACATATTTGCAAGCTTGTATAAGTCATCGTAGGCTGGGGGATACGCGACTGGCTTGGTATAATGCAGTGCATTTCCAATGAACTCCATCTCGCTCTGAGAATCGTAGGACCACATTGCGATAAGCGATGCACTTGGATCTTTGTGTACGTTGTCAGTGAAGCGTATAATAGCTGGAATCTGCTGCGAAGAAGTGGAGATGTTGTGGATGACGACTCCCCCCCAGAGGTTTTCAAGGGGAAATGTCCTCATATCAAACCGAGTTACGATGCCAAAGTTGCTCGAACCGCCTTTCAGAGCCTTAAATAAGTCGTGGTTGGTCTTGCTGTTGGCATTGACGATGGTGCCGCTCGCGAGTACGACTTGAAAGTTGACGATATTGTCGCATGCGAGACCGTACCTTGCAGCATAGAAAGAATTCCCACCTGCCGAGTCGTTAGAGATGGTCAAGGTCAATAGCATCGCGCCTCTCACCTCCAAGCAAAAATCCGGCAACGCCCACCCCTTCTGCACGACCACCTGTGACACTAACTCCATCTTTCTCCAAAGCCTTGTATACATCCCGCCACTTTGACCCTGGAAGGATAGACGCGGTCGTATTCCGGGCATGATAGACAGCGCCCTTCATCAAGGACAAATCGATTGTGACACCGTCCTCGATACCAGCAGCACCGCCCCAGATTGTATGCCCGCCACCCCGAATAGCAAATTTACATAGCGAGCCTTCCTTTTGAGCCAACGTCGAAATGACTGTAGATACATCCTCTGCCGATCGCGGTTGCACTACGCAGGCGGGCGAACGAGCCGCATTCAGAGCAAAATAGGAGGAAATGGATTCGGTATAAGCCGCACTGCTTGAGTAAATGACCTGCCGGTGTATAGAGCTGGCTGATAAGGCTGCGCACTGTTTTGAATTATTCTCCACTCCTCTGGTCCCTTAGCAAGAAAGCAGAACATACGCACGAGTCAGCGATACCTGTGCCGCTAGCTGCTTGAAGCGGTGTGCTAAATAGCAAAGCTGCAATGCTAGGACAGAGCATTCTTGCAAATATGGGCGCTCAGACAAACAAGGCTATGAAGGTGACCCAAGCGATCTCCGGATATCGTGGTTAAAATAATCTCGGGGGCAGCCTCCGTGACTACCCCACCTTAGATTAGGGGCCGTTTTAACTGACAATGCAGCTCAAGTTCCCCGAATTGGTTGGCTGGCTCTGGTCTGGCCCTCTGCGTGATCTTTCGGCAATGGCCAACCCGGTGATATGAGCCGTAGGCATGACTATCATTGGTCGCTGGTGCTATACGCGACAGGGGGCTAATCGCAAGTGGCAGGGATCCCACCTGTCAGCGGATACGTCGAAGCCTTAAAAATGGGTACATCTGTCATTCTTTTAACGCTGCTTCCGAGGTATTATAGCTGCCCTAGGTCAAACCTCAAAAGGGTAATCCATCCATGACTAATCAATATACAAACACTGCAAACGGGGCCAGCCCTGACCCACACCGCGCCCAACTTATAAACAGCTCCGACCTGCTTCCCGCAGAAAAACTTTTCACCTTCTCAGAGCTTGATGGCTCGCCGCGCAAGAGCCAAATTGTGATGATGATGAAGCTCGACAATGCCGTCTTGACTAACCTTTAATATATTCAGTATCTAGGAAGACTCATTCCTGTCAGTTTCGGTACGTTTCAATCCCACGCTCTTACGCGCACCCTACCCTGGATCCCTGCACCAGAAAAACACACCTCTTCGGAGGTACGCATGCATATGATGCTATATGATAGGACCGACACGTTGTGTGGAAAACCTACCCAGAGCCATTTCAAGACGGGTCTCTGAGCTGCTTTGTTTATCTGAATTCGTTGATTGTCATCTCACCAACGTATTATGACTGAGGCTAATCAGATTATGTACAGGTTCTTCGGGCTTTCTTGGTCGATGCGAAGCTGGCTTGTGGGCCATGTTGGATATTTGCAATATTCTTGTGGGCTTTACGCTATTGGTCCGATTGTCGTTGATAGGAATAATGAGAAATTATCGATTAGAATTTTCGGGTAATATTTTTTTGTAGTGTACTCTGTAAACTGAATGTCTGGGCAATACGAATCTTCGGCCTTGCTCATCTTTTCAGTAATGGTTCGTGTGGCCTCCAGCAACAGTAGGGCAGTCTGAAATTTTTCTACACTGTGCCCCAGCCAAGCTATGACCGAAACCTTATCCCAACAGCCGACAGGATCATTTCCCTATGGCTAGCTTAGCTGCCTGCTGGAATATACAATGATGCGTACAACTAGTTTTGCAGATATCATAGCTATTATGAGCACCGGATTGCCATGGAATAATAAGCCATGGAATACTATGCCAGGCTTGCTGCCTTCCCTGCGTCTGATGATCGTCAACGAGCATAAGATCTAAACGATGAAGTTTTCCAGTCAGCCATTTCATATTGAAGCAATCATGTCAGCGGACGACAAATATTGTCCATGCTTTAGAATTGTGTTCTATTCAGGGGTATCCTGATTGGCCAGCATATTCTATGTCCAGCAAGTGCGGCGTAGTGTAACAGGGTACCAAGGCCTGCCCTGAAATTCATCGCGAAATAAAACAACATCAGTCTATATCTAGTAGTCCTTGATTGCACTCTTTATCTACTTGACACAGGAATCCTTGGGTGAAGACTTGGTAGAATCCTTATTAGCCCTGAATAGTGAAGGGTGTCTAAGGTGCTGTGCATTGCCTTTGTGATGACCAGTGAATAGTATCTAGTTGCTGCCTGCTGGTGCTCCTGCTGTGGTTATTCTGCAGGGCAGTTGCCACTACCTGTACATAGTAGTAACTCTCAATTCACAGGGTACAGCTGGTCAAACAAATAAGGATCTTTGAAATAAGCACCTATCAAACAACAGTACAGATTCACTTCACTACAGACAGAAATCTACATTAACTGTTGAGGAAGAACAAATATAGAGCATAAATTCCATCACTGCCTGCTGATAGGCACCCATGGTTCTGGCCTCGCCAAAATTGAGCATGGATCAAGGGAGCTTTATTTCCCCCTTCTTTTCCTCTCGACCTCTGTCCTTCTTACTCCTCAATTCTATCTTCCATCCATTCTATCCTCCACCCATTAAGGTCCATCGCTTTCAACGTTTCTACAAGAGATTATACTCTTCAACCTTCCTCTTCTTCTCGTTACACTCGCATTTCTCGAAACTCAAGATGGCATCTGCTGGACGCATCCCTCTTCTGCAGCTGAAATCTGACCTCGAGAAGACAATAAATGCGAGGGGGAAAGCGTACTACAAGAAGAAGGCTGTGATAGTCCACTACAGCGAAGATGAAACCAGCTCGGCACTCGACTCTGACATTGAGGGACTGTCCTACCGACGAATTTGGGATTGACTCGAAAATTTTGACAATAGATCCCACTGATCAGATGCCTGCATTCACAATGAAGTCGACTATCATGAGAGTCTGCTCTGAACTCAACGACCCAGGAAGCCTCCTCCCGTCTCTTCTCGTTATAGCGTGTATCGGCCATGTAACCGTTGATTCCTTCGGGCGACTCAAAATGACTCCTGCTTCTCCAAGACCGGGCGCATTGTGAAAAATTCTTGACAAGGGCTTTTTCCAAGGCGACATCATGGTTTCTGTTAGGGAGCAGCCTAACAGTGCGCTACTGTATAAGGTGCCTAGGGATATCTGGCTTGTGAGAAGCCAGATATAGTGGTTTTTTGGCCTACTGGTAGGGGCAAGCCCTAGGTTGTCCCTAACAGTTTCCAACATTGATACCCTCGGTATTCTAGATTGTTGTTATTCCGGGTCAGCGAGGAGCTCTCACGAACGAGTCTCTGAAGTGCTTCCGGCGTGTGGACCTTTGAAAACAGCCAGATCTCAAGCTGATGGAGCGATATCTTTCACACAAAGGTTCATGAGAGCCGTCCGGTCCCTACAACATTCATCCGGACTGTACACAGCTATCGACGACATATACAGGGTACTTCAGGTACAGCTTCCTTCGGGTGGTCCAGCCCCCCAGCTACATCACAAACGGGGTTCATATCCAATCACCCTTCCGCACACCCACAAAGCCGTTGATTTCGCCGCTAGAGATCCCTTGGCACAGCCAAGAAGTACTCTTACAACTGCGCTTGTATCTCTGTCCGTTCAGGACAATTGTTAGTGTGTGGCCTAACAGTGCGCTACTATACAAGGTGCCTAAAGATGTCTGACTTGCGAGAAGCCAGATATAATGGTCTTTTGGCCTACTGGTAGGAACAAGCCCCAGGTTGTCCCTAACAATAACTCAGATGGGGCCCTGGGAAGACTACGACCATTACTTACGTCCCTCCCGGCCAAACTGCAAGTGGAGATTGTAGATGCGTACCAGTCAAGATCAGCACTTTTTCTTCTCTGAATGTCTTAGGCTATGTTTTCCCACATGCCACGGAACATGAGCAGCATGCGCTTAGTTGGTGCCATACAGGGGCTGTCCTTGCTCTTGCAGTCTACTCCTAAGCATGCAGATGAAAACCTTCCTCCTCGTTCTGCGCATCTGAAACCTTTGCATTAGTCCTTCCCTTTTTTTTCTTTT
>PQME02000099.1:0-86279 GCA_003004525.2 Aspergillus sp. MA 6038 | reverse complement strand
TTTTTTTAATTTCGAATTTTAATTGTTCTTTTTAATTATTGCTCTTGTCCTCGCTTGATCTATCACCTTCACTCGCTTGCTGCACGTTCTTCTCTCGGCCTGTCGCTCGTTGCTCCTAACTTGGACCCCTCCCTCCCTCTCCCTCCCTCCCTCTCTCTTCAGTCCTTCTTTCTGCTCCAATCCTGCTTCAACCAACCTACTCTCGTTTTCAATGCGTTCGCCGTCATGTCTTTGAACGGCCTGGATTCTCTCGCGGTTCTTGAAGCCTATCAGACCGCTCTCACAGAAGCTGGAGGATGGTAAGTCTCTCTCCGCTCATCCAGGGGATGTAGACCGACTGTCAATCGTTCTCGCCCATTGGCCATAAAGCAGAAAAGAAATATATGATCAATCACTGACGGCACACCTTTGCTTCCGGTCTAGGTTCCTGCTCCACTACGTTTCGAGAGATGAAGTGACCGTGCTCAGTCGAGGTGCCGGCGGAGTACCTGACGTCCGGAGTGCCATCGATGGCTTCGAAGAGTCCGCACCACTCTATGGCTTCGTGCAATATCGTCGGAGGAAGGTAGTCCTCAGCTATCTGCCGGAGGACCTGTCGCGGTTGGTCAAGGGTATGTCTACATGCGTTGATTGTTTGGCCCCTTTGGTTCACACTGACGTGGTTCCCTGTTTAGCTCGAACCACCGTCCAGTTTCAATCCGTGCTCGACAAGTTCTCCCCTCATGATACTGTCTTTTCTCTGTCCAAATCGTCTGATCTCACCGAAAGTGCACTGTCTTCTGCGTGCTTGCTACATGCTGCTTCAGGTTCTATTACCTCCTCTCCGAGCTCCCTCCGCCGTCGCAGGCTGATGGAAATTACGGAAGATGCAGAGGAAAATGCCACGGATAACCACGATGCGCAACCACAGTCTCCAGCCAGCGAGGCATCATATCGACCCTTCAGTCAACGTTCGGATGCTACCGTCGTAGCTCCAACTCGGACGCCGTCCAAACTGCAACACTCGACCACTAGTGACAATTTGCAGTCCTCTACAGAATCCAATACTCCGGAGCTGCCGTCGACTAGCGAGCGACCTCCTTCTACTGCGCCCTCGGTCACGTTCGATGACAGCTCCGATTCACCGCCTTCGCAAAAACATGACCTTTATAGGGTCCCGTCGGAATCTCGACGGCTTTCGCAGTCCTCAAGACTGTCAGTGCGGGAGGATTTTGCAAGTATCTATACTCCTAAGGTCAAACGAGCCCCACGACCGTCAGTAGATTCAAACGGCCGCCCTCGCACGGCAGGGAACTTGTCTCGGAATCAGGAGCCACGACCGGTCGCGTCGTTGCCGGCCGGTGTCCGGCCGTCTCCTTTGCGCAAGCCTGGTCCTAACAATCCCTCTCGGCCTCGTTCCCAGGGAAGCTCCGTAGCGTCGTCCATTTCCAAGGGGACCGCTCCTTCCGTGCCCTCGTTATTGATGCCACCGCTATCAATTCCAGTATCAAAGCCCCAGAATGCGTCCGGGGCTAAATCGATGAGTGCAGTGACGACGTCGGGAATATCTCCGGAGAAGGAGCGACTGATGAAGGCCCTCCAGCAGCGTAAGAAGCAAATGGAAAAGCGATCGGGCCAGAACAAACAGAATCAGCCTGCTGCTACCGACCGAAAAGGACAGGATACCGACGAAAACAAGGAGAATCGTGTCGGTTATAGGCAGCCCAGGCACGACCAGAGCACGGCCGACCGGTTGGCTGCTCTCCGTGATAAATCGAGGCACGGAACAGAACCATCTGCCGCTGAGCCGCAGTCGGTATTCGTCACTGACTCCCGTAAAAAGACAGGGCCCTGTGTCTCTTCGGAGCAGCCCAACCCTGACTCGGCCGTTGATCTGGTGGTTTCTGATTCGGAGGGAGATCAACCGTCCATTACTTCACCTCCCAGTACTACTCCAACCACTGCCACGACTAATACCACCGCCACCACTCTTTCCGTGGACCACCATAATAATGATAATGACGATATTGATGAAGGTAACAAGGCATTCAGAGAGGAACAGCAAGACCAAGAGCAAGTCGAAGATGAAGATGAAAAAGCACAGACACCAGAGACTCCCCCTATCGTGGAAACTCAACCGAACACTGGGGCAAAGGACCCCTTGGCTGTTTCTGAGGCTGCTGGTGTCAGCAGAGGCCCGGATGGCCCGCGCTCCCCTAGCGCCTTCGATGGCCCACTTAAGAACAAGTCTCGAAGCGTTCCCAAAAATAATAACGAAATTGTCATTTCTCCACCGCCCACTGAGCAACCTCCTGATTCCGAACAGGAGGTGGATGCAGCCACCGAAACCCCTGAACTCATTCCTACCCTTGACACTCCCTCCATTGTCCGTTCTTCCTCGATCCCAATTGTTTCCAACGACGTGGATTCACTGCATGAGCTTCCTGCCCCTGAATCTTCAGATGAGGTAAGACAGGACGCCACCAAACGCAAGAGTAAGCGCAAACCGTTCCTCGATCACATTCACGTACCGACTCCCGAATATTCTGATGAAGATAACTTCCTGTCGGATGATTCGTTCATGGAGGAGTTGAAGAGTGCGACGGTCCAGGAGGCTAAGCCTGTGTCCGTTGGGTCACCTGTCTTTCAGAGCAATGGCGACGACAATGATCAAGTCGCGTCGTCCCCTGAGGCGTGGAGGGAGTCACGGGCGGTTTCGAACCCCAGTACATCGGCTGAGCCCCAGTTGGGCAACCTGCGTACAGCCACAGGAGGAAGATCGGTGTCCAGCACTTATCTGGAAGCCAATGATCCTATGTCTCCCGCCTTAGTTGCCAGGAAGGTGAACGTGTCCTCGGGAATTTCCAAGCGCATCAAGGCATTGGAGAAATTTACTGGCAATCAAGATGTTCCAGCAACCGTGATCCCGCCCAATTCAGCTGGGACGACCTCATCCTCTCCGCTTGACGCCTTCAGGAAGCGCGCCTCGATTTCCAAAGAAAGCAGAAACTCGGAATCGCCCTTGATCTCCCGAAGCCCATCGTACTCGATCGAACAACCGTTGCCTCAGTCTCCCGATATCAGCCGTGGTAACTCCCAATCCAGTTTGAATAACGCTCCACAGACGGCGAATTCAGTGTCGGTGACAGCCCGGATAATCCGCGATGAGGATGGGAGTTCGCCTAACGGTTACGACCCGAACACCCTTAATCTGCAAGCTAGTCCGCTGACGGTTGAGCATGGGACATCCGAGGTCCCTGTTGCGCAGAGCCTGAGCCCTGAGCCAGGTCAGGAGAAGCGGGAGATTCGTAGCTTGTCCACATCCTCTGCTGGCTCAGCAAACCAGGCGGCCGCGATTTCGCGTTCCGAGAGTCGGATGTCCAATTCCTCGCAAACGAAAGGCGAGGGGGATGACAAAGTGGACAAGAGGTCGTCTCGCACTTCTCGGATCTTTAGTCGTATGTCGTCCATCACATCGAATTCGCGAAGGAGCTTTCTGGGCGCATTGAGTCCGTCTCCGTCGGTCAAAAAAGAACAAGACGATATTTCTCCTTCGGAGGAGAAAGAGCCTGATCCGGCGCCCGAGCAGCAAGCAGTCGATGTCGGGGAAGTTAACGTCCAATTTCCCGATACTCTTCTCTGGAAACGACGCTTCATCCGGATTGATGATAAGGGTTATCTGGTGCTCGCGCCAGCCAATGTGGACTCGACTGGTCGTAACATGACAAAGCGCTACCATATGACTGAATTCAGAACGCCTTGCCTCCCAGATGAAGACCGACAGGAACTGCCTAACAGCATTCTGTTGGACTTTCTTGACGGCAGCACCCTTCAGTGCGCCTGTGAGTCGAGACAGGGACAGTCAACTGTCCTTGAGAGTAAGTCAACCACGAGCATAGACTTGATTGATAAAAAAAAATAGACAGTTTACTAACGATTTCTTCGCAGTCCTTGTTCATGCTCATGGCGCCCACCAACCTGTGTCTTGATAGCCGACATTCCCTCCCGCATAGAACAAATATTTGCATCTTACTTTTCTTCCATGTCTATTTAAATGTATTTTCTGCTCGCCCCCTGTTAAGGATACTTTTTTTCTTTTATCCATTTTTCTTCTTTGATCTTTTCCCTTTTTGTTCGGTGTTTTCCAGCGGTATACCCCATCTATCTAAAATGATTTCCTATCCTTCTGTTTGGAAATGTTACATTAGTTACTGGACTATTAGTTCAACTGTGAGCGTTTTTCTTTTATCTCTTTCCCCTATCTTTGTAATATGATGAGATATATGACCTGGTATACATGCGTGTCTGATGGGAAGATCTTAGGGCTCATAAACTGGAATGCCATTCACTCGGCCCGGGACACATTGTTGCAGTCATTAAGCAGTTCACTTCGAGTTTCACCTAATAAATTTAATACTGAAGATGCAAAGTGAAATAACTTAAATCGAACGCTAGACATAACTTTTACCCATTCCTAAGTCTATACCTTGGCCTCTCTTTTCCTCTTCTCCTCCCAGTCCTCCAGAAAACGCTGCACTTTCGGGCCCCAAACCTCCTCCCCAGCATCAAGATCCGTATACTCAAGTATCTTATCCGGGCCCAGCTCAAAATCAGCCTGCCGCGTACGCACGAGCTCCGACATTAGACCGCAGCTGCCCAGGGCCTTGCCGAGGTCGTGGGCTAGAGAGCGGACGTAGAAGCCGGAAGAGACAGTCATGGTGATCTTGACGGCGGCGGATTGGGGTGGTTGCTGTTGGGGGGCAGGGTTTTGTTGGTCTTCTGGGGATGTTGATGCCGTGGTGGTGTCGGTGGTCAGTTGGACTGCTTCGCCGTCAGATAGCTTTTGCTTCTTCGGTGCTTGAGATTGTTCAGAGATGGGTTCGGCTTCTGGTTCTTCCTTAGGGCTTCCTGCGGCCGGGGGTGATTTGCGCTTCGCTGATGTCGCTTCCGCTTCTATCGTCTGCTTATCGGCTTGTCCTTTTTCGCCTTCAGCGGATGGGGCAATCGGCAACGAATCATCCTTTGCAAGCAGCTTCTCTGCAACCGACTTCTCCTCCTCCGGCGCTTCCTCCTCAGGCCACTTGAAATCATGCTGACCAGGTTCATACCACTCGAGAATCTCCAAATTCGACACCTCAACGGGTCTCGCCTGAATCTCAATCGGCGGCAACTGGCCCTCTCGCGCATACTCATACAACTTCTTCCCCTGCACCTTCAGCGCTGAGAAAATAGGCGGAAGCTGCATGATCTTCCCACGGAACTGTTCCAACGCCTTCTCGACGCCCTCGCGCGTGATATGCGCATAAGGAGCTCGCCGCACAATCTTCCCCAATCGATCATACGAGTCCGTCTCCGTCCCAAATACCACTACCGCCTCGTACGCTTTCGTACAGCCCAGAAATTCGTTTAGCTGTTTCGTCCCCTTGCCCACGCCCGTGACCAGCACGCCCGTCGCGAGCGGGTCGAGCGTCCCGCCGTGACCCAGTTTCACGTCGAGGTTCTTGTTAAAACGGCGCTTGCGCTGCGACTTGGCCTCGCGTGCGCGATTGCGGTTGCGTTCTTCGCGCTCGGCTTCCAGCCACGGACGGAAGAGCTCGGAGGGTTTGAAGTGGTGTTGGAGTTTGCGGATTACGTCTGCGGAGCTAACGCCTTGGGGCTTGTGGACGGCTGTGAATATCCAGATTAGCCACCATGCTTGCACTTCCTTTTCAACATGAGAGACTTACGGAAAACTCCCTCGAAGACCTTTTCTCCCGACATGGTGGTGCGAAAGAGTTGGAGGCCTCGGCGGAGTCTCATTAGGCGGGGAAAAGAATTGAGAACGCGACGGCTGGCAGCTCCAATATAGAACTGGAGAGGAAAAGGGCAGGCTTCTCAATCCTGCGCAGGTAGCGAATTGACGACGCTGTAATGCCAATTGACGCTGTGGTGAGGACGGTGGAGGATGCGAATTCCAGAGCAAAATATCGGGGCGTAATGCGGCGTAACTAATTTACTCCGCCCTTCGCCCAATACGAATTGGCAGAATTACCACAGCTTCCATCGACCTGAACTTCACCTTCTCCCACCATCTTTCTTTTCGTCCTATCCTTCAGAAACTGGCTTGTATAACTTCCTTGTCCCCATTGCATGGTCATCACGGCACCATGCTACCCCCGGAGACATGACATCGCGCGAAGATAGTGTCCTGGCTGCCGGAGACCCGTCTCTTGATGACGAGAACGACTGGGAGGAATTCAGTCTATCCGAGGTGCGAATCCTGGTCCCAGGGAAGTCCCGCTATGCGAACCTTCTTTCAGCCTCGTCGGACAATCCGGTGCAGGTGACGGGATGTTTGAATGAAGTCGAGGACGAGCAGGAGTCTCTCAGTGCGTATATTTACTTGACATCTTCAATGGACACACCAATAACCTATTCTTATCACCCGTGAATAGTCCTCGACGACGACTACCAGTCGAAACGCATCGTCATCGATAATGTTACCCACTACGCCTACGGTCAACATAATGATGGGGAGGTGGGGATATGGGTGGCCGGTCGCGCGGGCTGGTTCTCCATCTCTCCCGCCAAGGGATATCGGCCTATGTTCAATGAGATTGTCGAGGCGATAGATCTGCTGTATTTCCTCGCAGACCGGCATCAGAAGAAGCGCAGGAAGCGGAAGGATTGGAGCCCAAGTGTGGAGTATCTGTGTGACGAGGTGGGTTTTTACTACGGCTTGTCGGGCTAGGGTCCCGCTGATAATGATGGTTGTCTTAGTACGTCGGTCATACCCATGGGATCTGCGAGGATGGTGACGATTCACTGGAGGTGTTTCACAAACATCATGGCTTTCTACTTTCCCGGATGATTAAGGGCGAGGAAGGGGTGCGGTGGACCAAGACAAATCTTTTTGCGCATCTCTGCGAGACCTTTCCTGTAAGCCTTCTTGCGGAGTACTGTACACTGATTATGGGTGCACTAACGCAAACAGGAAACATACGAAGAAATCAAGACCCGGCATGAAGCACAAGACGCCGATGAGCCAGCCCCAGAAGAACAGACCGAGGCGCATAGCACTCCCGAGAAACCGTCTCGAGACCCGACGCTAGTTTCCAAAGCCCAGGCAGATATGATATACGAGGTCATTCTCAATTTGAAGGAAGCGGGACACTTGGCGAAACGGCAATTGAACCTCGATCTCTTAGTTTCAACTATGGTGGACCGTTTTTCGATCGATAGTCCTGAATACGCAAAGGATCTCATTTCCGCAAGGGCAAAGACGGTTCTTGGGTTGATGGATGAAGCCAAAACGCCCAACCTCGACTGGTCCCGGAAGGCTATCTATCGTGAACTCAAAACGGCGTCAAAGCGGAAGAAAAATATAGAGAACATCATCCTCACGCCGTTGCGTCCTCGTTCGGACGATAAGGACGATTCATTCAATGAAGAGAGTGAAGAGCACGAAGAGCTACCGAGACCGCGGAGGCGACGAGTTCGCAAGTCCCTTCTTCGGCCCAAGCTCAGCTCTGTCTCTGCCAAACAAATCGGGAAGAGGACCCGGAGTGCGGCTGCTCTCAGCCATAATTTATCCGATGATTACGATAACGACGATATTGATGATGACCGTCGTAAACAAGATGCTATGATAGACGATTTTGAAACCCCAAGCAAGGTCCGCGGCCACGAACTGGTTCGGGATCCCCTATCCACCACCAGAGCCAAGAGAACTCGGTCGATACTATCCGATTCGGAATCTACCGCTGCTTTCTATCAAAAGACACCCCTACGAGAAACCCTGCATAGCAAAAACACCTCCGTTTCTGGCGAAGCTACCGATCTAGAACCTCAAACGGACGGCCATGATTCCCCAACCGACACATGGACATGCCAGGTCCCTGACTGCGGCGAAGTCATCGAGAAGAGCAAATCGAAACGAAGCCAGACGCTGATCGAAAACCACCGCGCAGAACACGAAGGCGTCACGCAGGAGAAGCTGGATGTGGTCTTTGCGGAGAAAAAGCTGAATATCGGTCTTCCGGTGGATAATCTTCTCAGTCGCATTAGGGAGGTGGGGACGGGGTTGCCTGATCCTCATATGGTGCTTAATGGGGATGGTCCTGCTGCTGCTGCTGCTGCTCATGAAGTGGGAATATAATATAACAGTATTTCTTTCGTTATTTCTCCTTGGTTGCTTTTGCTGGTTGGTCAAAAAGTACTTGGTGCTGGTGCTGGTGCTGGTGCTTGAAATACCGGGCGTTATACAATAATAGGAGAGGAGTATTAAATCGCTTTTTGGGATTCTGCTTAAAAACCAGTTAAGATACCTAATACAAGGGCGTCCATCGTTCTATCTTTACCTCAATGCTGGCAGGCCTAAACTATATACCAAGGGTTATGGCATTGTAAGCTCTCTATTTAGACTGCCTAATAAATACAAGTCAACTCCATATCAGAAGAAACGACTCAGCTTTTACTCTGCCCGTACCCAATACGAATAATGAACAAAAGAAGAAGAAAAGAAAAAAAAAGGCGGTGTTAATCACGCCGGGCCCTTAGCCCTCCTACTTTTTCCAGGCCTCTTACTAGCACCCCCCTTCATCTTCTTCGCGGAGAAGTTGCTCAAATCGCCGCTGGAAACGGCATCGCCGCTCTTCATATGGCGCTTCTTCCCGCCGAATCCGAACTTTTCGTTCTTCTTCTGGCGTTTTGTCGAGGGGCCGTTGTTTTCGTTGCGGCCGCGCTTGCGGCCAGCGGGGGTAGGCTTGGTTGCGTCTTCGATGGCGACGTCGAAGAGGTCCTTGGAATCATCGGTTGGACCGGAGGAATCTGTCTTGCGCTCTGCAATAGGAATATATATTAGTGCTGGCCTTGAAGGGGGACCCAATTGAGAAGATGGGTGGAAAGAGAGTCAATACTCACTCTTCTTCAAAGCATTAATCTTCTCCAACATCTCTCGCTTATCCTTATGCCTCTGCTGCAACTTGGCGACCTGCACCTGCTTCCCGAACTTCTTAAGATCGCGCTGCTTCCGCGCATCAGCGCTAGCCTTCTTGCTCGCCGCCTCGTCGTAAAGCTTCTTCTTTATCCTGCCCATGTGCTCATCCGACTTGACCATCTCCGCAAAGTAGTCCCCGGGACGAGTGAACGGCACGCCCTCCTTCTTCAGCAGACCACGTGCGGTTTTCGCGGCGGACTGGCACACCTTGTAGAAGGCCAATTCGCGGTTTAGATCGTCATTGGGGTCCGGGACATCAATGGGCTCTTGCGAGACGAGGGAATTGTGCTCGGAGAAGGGGGTCTGGGAGGTGATGAAGGAAACGCGCTTGAGGGAGGCGTTGATGGCGGCAGAGTTATTAATAGTGAGGCGTTGGTGGGGGATTACATCTTCGCGCTCTTCGTCGGATAGGTCGGAGAGAGGAATGTCTTCTTCTTCTTCGTCTTCCTCGTCGTCTTCGTCGCCGTTGTCATCTTCCATCTCCTCGTCCTCGTCTTCGCCCTCCTGCTCTCCGTCCTCTTCATTGTCGTGACCGGAATCATCGCCCTTCCCGTTTGCTTTCGAAGTATCTGACTTCTTGTTCTTGTTGATGCCATTCTGTTGGATCTTTCAAACTTTGTCAGCAATTGCACCGAAAAGAAGGAAAATCGCATAATAACTTGACGCAATAACTTGTCGCATACCTTTTCTTCATCATCTTTCTCCATTTCTACCTCCTCCTCCTCCTCCTCGTCGTCAGTTCCCTTCTTCGCCCTCTTTCTCTTCTCCGCAGCCTTAACCTGTTTCTTTTGCTTCTCTGCATCATAGTCGCGACCTTTATGGTCATCGAGAGCCTGAAGAAGTTTACTCCGCTTGGGCATTTTCTTCTACTTGCACAATAAAAAGAACTTGAGGAAGAGAGGTAAAGAAGAGAAAAAAGCTGCACGAGAAAGAAAAGCTACCGCGCAGAAGGTAGAGCGACGGAGCAATTTTTTTGGGATGGAGCTAGTACACACTGGGACTAGCGCAAATGATAAGGCGGCGCTAATCTGTATGGGGTTTAGTTGTTGTCGGTGACTCGGGGGGAGAGTTGATCCCGGATCTTATCGTCTTATTTACTTTGAATCCACGGAGGTACACTTACTACCTTAGATGGCATGGAACAATAATCTCCTCGCAACGACGTCTTCGCTCTTCTCTTCGTCTTTTCTCACACCTCGCGACTATATACCTCCCCCGGCGCAATGCCAGAAGACCCCAAGTCGCCCACCACCGTCGTCTCTCCAGCGGCTAAATCTCTCAAGTCGCAACAGGTTGCCTCCCTCACACCTCCAACAATACTCCGTATAAAGCATAAACAGTTGCTGACATTTGGGGCCCATTAGAAGAACACAGATGCCCAGGGCCAATTCAACGCCGCAGTCGACGAACTGCTGGATCAACTACAGCACAAGTTCGATAATGTATCTAGGGAGATGTTTGGGAAGTGTGAGTTATTACACCCCTGCGCTTTCTACTGCATCTCGTACATACAGACGACACTGGAATATTTATGGCTGTGACGCTGACTGGCACCGCTGATAATAGTAGACGATATGACCCGGCGACTAGACGAGCTCGAATCCTCGTTGACTGTTTCGGATGAGAGCGCGGCGCCGAAGTGAGAGATGTGATTGTATTGTGCGCTGTCGCTTTTGCCGTCTTGCGAGTTTATACCCTCTTCTTCTTTTTCTTGCGAATATATATATAATATATATGGAGTACACATGCTGCGTTGGTGGAGTTGTGACTGTCTGGTGGAATGCTGTTCAGCGTGCATTTTGTGCATTTAGGAGTATATTTCTACGATTGTTTATAGTAACACGGGGTTCGGACCCTAGGAATTGCGACTGAGGAACCATGGCAGGACCGGTATACATTGCTACTTCTGTACCAGACAGTGGTTCATTTCATATCTGTCTCTGGGGACATTGGCTAAAGGCTATACAAGACCCAAAATTATACAATTGAAACATCACCAGAAACAAGGTTTCATTCAATCATATGCCGGCGACCATATCACAGCTCATCCTTACCACTCTCTGCCTGCTCGCCACCCAAGAACTGGCGTAGGATATTGCTCCGCGAAACAAGATCATCCACCTTCTCGGGAGCCGAACCACCCTTCTGAATAATTTTGCTCAGACGCTCCAACTCCTTACCGGCGTATTCCCGGTTCTGGCTCAACTTCTCCGCCACCTTGACATAGTACTGCGCGTACTTGTCCTGCAGGCCCTTGACGGCTGTCTTGATCTCACCGATCAAGTCACTGAAGCTGCTCGACGAGATGTACTTGCGGACAACCTCGTCCAAGCCAGGGATGGTACCGGCCGTCTTGTCAAGCTTGCCGCCAATGAGACGGTGGGTGCCAGCTTTGGAGTTCACGAATGCAATGAAGGCCGGCTCCGAGCGGGCGCCCTGGTAGTCCTCGGGTTCCTTGGAGCCCTTGGGGAAGAACTTGATAGTGGGGTAACCGGAGATGCCCTGCTCTCTGGCGAGGGACTTTGCGTTCTCGGCTTCGGCATCAACCTTGGCGATGACAACGTCGGGTTCAAGGACAAAGGCGTTGGCAACAGACTCCCAGGTAGGAGCGAGGCTCTTGCAGTCTATTAGAAAATAGGATTAGCAACAAACCCAACAAACAATATCCTAGAGGGCGAAGAAAGCAACATACGTCCACACCACGGTGCCGTGAACGCAACCAACACATGCTTATCACTGCCAACAACCTCCTTGAAGGTCTGATCATTCAACAACTCAACCTTACTAGGTTCCTTCTTAGGCACCCGAGGCTTCACCCCAGTCTTCTCAGTGATAAACCCAGCCAGACTGTCAAAGTCTCGACCCCCCTTGTAATCCTCAGGCTTGTCACTCTTTCCGTCAAACCACTTCAGCGTTGGGAACCCCTGAATGCCAAACCGCTTGCCCAGCTCGCGGTGCTCATCTGCATCGACCTTACCCACGCTGACCTTGTCGCCGGCGGCGGCGAAGGCCTGGCCGAGTTCCTCATAAACGGGAGCGAGGGTCTTGCAGTGGCCGCACCAGGGCGCGAAAAATTCCACCAAAGCCGGTTTGCCGGATTTCAGTACGATACTGTCGAAGTTCTTGGGGGTCAGGTCGGCCACGGCGGCGGCCGTGGCGATGCCCGTGAGGAAGGTGAGGCAGCTCACGAGCAGTATGCTCAGACGAGCCATAGTGTAATTAGGATTGGTGGTTTATGTCGTATCACTATATTCCAAAAGTAGGGGGAGGAAGTTAAGAGTATGAAGATGGATGGTGTTGAAGTGATGGAGAAGTCCAGAGCTTCCCCCGGAGCTGTTGATCGGCGGCAAACACGGGCCGGATTTATCAGCGCTACGGAAAGAGGCCACATGGTAACTTAGTTACAGCCATAACTATAGCAACTGCGGTGGACAAGATCACACCGGTATTATCATGTCTTTTAAAATCCTTTTTCTCATTTCTACATACTATTACATATAGCAAGTAGACGCCTGTGATCGCCTGTCATATGGTGACGACCGGTCACGACGTCCGTCGATGTAGAATTATCACTGCCGTCCTTGTTAGTCATAGCATATATCATGTTGCCATATGTCACCGTCGTTCCGCAAGCCAGGAATGAGCGTTCTCCCACGTCTTCACTTCCTTGACTTCCTTACTAGCGCTCTGCGTTGCCTTGTGGACCTGATTCCCGAACTCAATACATGCGTCTGAGAAGTTTCTGTAAAAGTGAGGGCTTACCGCATCGAATAGCTTGAACGCCATGTCCAAGTTACCACTGAAGCTGTCACTGTGCTGGAACCAATCCTTGCCCTTCGCCTTCACTTCCGCCCGGGCTTCTGACGAGGTTGGATCGCTCTGAAGCGGCAGGTCGTCCAAGTATGTGCGGACAGCGATTCCCAGCCCACAGTCATTGTCGTTGATAAAGGGGAGCCTGGTGATAACTATGTTAGGAGGACCATAGGTTTTCCTCAACTAGCACGGCAAGGACTTACTTGACACTCATTTCTGTCCAGTCCTTCCGGTCACGCTCTGCATCACCGTTGAGGAAGAGACCGGCCAAAATGACCTCAATCAGGTTGCGGAGCGTGGCGCGCACTTCGGAAATTAGAGAACGGTAGCATAGCAGCTGTCTGCTCAGAGGACCGGAGTATCCAATGGGCTTATGTTGGAGTTTAGCAATGCAAGAGACACGGGAGATAAGCAGGTTGTATTTTCTGTCGTCGTCTGAGTAGAGGTGATAGAGTCAGCTCGATGTGGTCCCTCTGAGTTTCAATATCCCTTACCTGTTCCTCTCATCGGACCACCCGAGACGTGAGAAAACCATTCCCTAGTGTTGAGAACACCGAGGCGGATCATTTCAATGGCAAGAAACGCGGGCTCCTCAAGATTGTCTGCCGGGTCCAAGACTGAAAGTGCTTGTGCAAGACTCTCACCCCACGAGGTGAGCTCGTGTTTCTCATTGATATAGCCCCGGAGCTGTAAAAACCGCCAGAAAACGTTGGATAGAACTTCCTCTTGCGATGATAGCACCTTTTTAAGGGTCAGCAAAGTCAGGAGCGTTGAGGAACTGGTTACATACCGGAGCGTCTTTTCCGGCAAAAGACTTGGATGCAAATCCCTTATCCTTCAAGCTCTGGACAGCGAATCTGAACGGCCCGCCAGAATCCTAGCAATTGTTAACTTGATATACCATGATAAGACACCACCTCACAAACCTGCAGCTTCTTAACCGTCTCCGGAAGGTCCCCATTGTTGATCTTCCACGACTGGATAGTGTCCTTAAGGGAGGGAAGTGTCTTGAGGTTGATCGAGCGGTCGGATCGCTCGTCGAACCAAGTGCGCACATTGATCACCTTGGTCTGGTAGAATCTATGTAAAGAGTTGGAGAGCAGGCATATCGCTTGCGTCCTGATGGGCATGAGAGTGTCGCCCACGAGTTGGCGATAGATCGTGGTGTCTTCCACACCCAACGGCAAAGAGACGAGAACTTCGCCAGCGGTCAAATAATTGGGGATGTCGGCGCCCAGCACACCCTTGGACAAATAGAAATAAAGCTCCTCGGGGAGTCGCTGTCCAATCAATTCGTGCATATCAGAAGAGGTCTGTTCCCAGTTCATGGGGAAGACCTTCCCATCAACGTCTATAAACACATGGTGCTTCACTGTCATGTACGCGCGCTTGTAACGGTCCGTGTACTGGAGATCTAGTATGCGGCGGTCCTCCTCGAACTGAGCGCAGAGAGCGAGCGCGTTTCTCCCGGCAACGTTGAACATCGGCAGGGCATCGCGGATCGTGGCACCTTTGCCTGGGAAGGCGGGAGGCTCGAAAGGCGGGAACGAAGGCAGAAACGATGAGCCCAAAAGAAGGCAGAAGTCTAGGAACTGGTCATTCGATAATCTACCCAATTCCTCTTGACATGTCTGTTTCGTAATCCAAAAGAATTGCGCCGGCTCGGACTCGATTCGCGTAATTAACTTGTCGACATCGAACATCAGAATTTCGGAGGGCCCAAAGACAGCATCGACGAGGGCATTCGGCTCCTTGGCCAAGTGCGCAAGCTATGGCGGACAGTTAGCGGTTATAGTTAATAGTCCACCTATACGTATTATCCTACCTGAGCTGCTGCGCTGTAGGGAGCAACAATAAAGTCCACGCCATTCTGTAGAAGAAGCCGTTGCAGGAACTTGTAGAGAGTCGACGGTGGTGGTGTGCCTGATAGTGTCAGTCAGCGCACTGCGAGGTCCCTCCTCATACAGCCAGCTTCTCGGCACCGAGAAAAGAAGAAGGCATACCAGCACCGCTAAACGCATCCACAACCTGATCCGCCTGTTGTTGATCGTAAAGGTCCCAAGCCTGCTCGAAAGCCCGTACAGACTCGGGCTGCACGCGGGGTCGCTGGTCCTTCTTCCCAAAGTCAAGGCCATTGAAGACAAAAACGCAAGCCACGCCCAAATTCTTAAAGATGTGAAGCTCGCGCTCGATATTGTTTTTCAGCGCAAAGGGGAAACCGCCCAGTGCGGTCAGGAGCGGCTCGCGGGTGGGATGGTGGTTGAGGTGCTGGGCGATGTAGTGCGACGCATCGATACCGACCACAGCGCCCTTGAGGGCAGAGAGGGGGAGGGACTGGAGGCGGCTGGAGGCCCATTCGTCTAAGGGACGGACTGATTGAGAGAGGTCTTGTTCAGTATTGTATAGAATTTAGCTCTGAGGTCGAAGACAGAGAGACTTACTCGTCATGATTCCGAGAGTACAAGAGGATCACGAGCTAGTAGCTGGGCAGTCGATGCCAACCCCAAAAAGGGGAGCAAAGGAAGGAAAGAAAGACTGGAAGAGGTGAAAGAGTGAAGAGGAGAGGAAGACAGGTAGAGCGAGAGGTAAAGGGGGAAGGCCGCACACCAATTGTGAAGCCTTGGTGGACTGTCGCGACAGTTGGGAGAGTTGGAGCCGGGGAGCGGAGAGTCAGTGACTCCGATGGGGACGGTTGAGTTGGAATATCAGCAACACAAGGCAGTCAATTGTGAAGCTCAAATCGAAGATGAAGCCGTGGAAGAGAAAAGGACGAGGGATGAAGTTGAGAAAAGATTTGTTGCTTTGAGGGATGACGCCCAAGGTATATATCCAACCCAGGGCATGTCACCACCAACTATATATACTCTGCATTACTGCATTACTTGTCATTGAGAGTTATAAGTGAAAAATGCTGCAATTTTATATACTTCAGTCTATCTCAAGTCTACCTTGTCTGGGTCTTGGACTGGAGCTTAGGGCCATGCCTATCCATATGCCTTATCTATACCTGGACCAGCAGTGACATGAACGCACATATCAAGTCGATAAAACCCAAGATAAGCTCACTCCCCGCATTCTTCCCTTCTTCACCTGTCCAGTCATCCCAATATCTTCCCTGACGCACAAAGACAAACAAGGAAACAAAATGCCCATAAGCCTCCCCGTAATCGACATCTCCAACCCGCACGATGCCACTGTGGGAAAAGCCATGCTCGACGCAGCCGCCAAACACGGCTTTTTATATGTCAGCAGTCAGAGTACGGATTTCAGTGCTGAGGATGTGCAGAGGGCGTTTGCGATGGTATCTTTCTACTCCCCCCCTCTCCTCTAGTTATATCATGTGCTAACATGGTGTCAGTCAAAAGAGTTCTTCGCATCGCCCGTGGAGGAAAAGAGTACCTGTCGGATTACACCAAATGCATGCTATGCCCAGGCCCTCGTTATCAGGTCCAGAAGAGCAGTTCTGACATGCTACAGAACCGAGGATGGTCCGGGATGCACGTCGAGACCCTTGACCCGGGGAATCAACGGGTATGTGATGTGCTCACCTGCAACAATCCATAGGAACCAAGCTAACAAAAGCAGACAGGCGATTTCAAAGAGTATATTTGCCTCAGCCTCAGGCACCCGATCCTAGCGTACTCTGTCTAACAAACAATACATACAGAGCCATGAACTTTGGCGAATTCCAAAACGGCAAAGCCCAACAACCCCTTCCACCATCTCTGGAGCCCCATGAACACGATATCAACCGTTTCTTCACACTGTGTCGCAAGACATGTGACCGGATCCTGACCCTCTTAGCCCTGGGATTAGAGGTAGGCGTGCTCCCGTCCCTGTCTCTCCGCCCTTGACCCTGTTACCCTATATTAACACACATGCCAATGACGGATAGATACAACCCACCTTCTTCACAACCCGGCACGATCCCCACAACGGCCCTTCAGGAAGCATCCTACGCTACCTATACTACCCTTCGATCCACTCACCCGCAACAGCAACATACAGGCCCGAAGAGGACGTCCGGGCCGGCGCGCACTCGGACTACGGGAGTATCACGCTCCTGTTCCAGCGCGCGGGACAGCCAGGGTTGGAGATTTTAATGCCGGATGGATTGTCGTGGGGAAGCGTTCCTGTTGAGCCGCGGCCAGAACTGTCCAGCGGGGAAGATGAAAGACAGGGTGCCGGTGCCGGTGCTGAGTTCCCGCCTATTCTGGTGAATATCGGGGATTTACTGAGTTATTGGACGGATGGGCTGCTCAAGTCCACGGTGCATAGGGTGGTGTTTCCCGTGTCCGAGCAGCAGAGTGAGAGTAACCTGCAGGACCGGTATAGTATGGTGTTCTTCTGTCATCCGGTCGATTCGACCGAGTTGGTGCCCGTGCCAAGTGAGGTTGTGGCTGAATATCGCAGGAGTCAAGAGGGAATAGCTGGAGCTGGGGATTTAGGTCCCGGGAAGAAGGTGTTGACAGCTTACGAGCATTTGATGTCGAGACTGGAGGCGACGTATGGGTTTGGGAAGAAATAGTTGACTTACGATACTACTGCAAACGCAGGCCCTGGAAGCAAGCCCTGATCTAGGAAATGTAAAGAATCTGTTTAAATTCCGACGTGCAATGGGTATGATGCCAATGGCCCATCGATGCAATGGATCCAAAAGACCAAGAAGCCCGAAGTAACGACACATGCATGTATGGAAAAGGAAGGTAAAACAGTGAACGCATGAGAATGCTGGCGGCTTCTAACAAAGGAAACTCGTAAAGTCAAGGACATTGTGCGTATGTATGGAGACGATGAGATAGGCAGGCAAACAAGATAAATGGATCGCAATCCAAGGTGTATATTCTTGCCTGCTAGATGAACAGATATAACATGATGAAGGACAGTGGCTAGAAGGCTTACTGGCCAACATTAATACAGCATCAACCTAGCCTTCAACCTGACCTAGGATAAAAGACCCAAAAAGAGACTGAGACTTTGTAAAAGAACAGACGACGTACACAAATGGTATTTTCGGGGGTAAAAAGAAACGCCGCCAGATTCTTAAATGCCATGATGCATGGGTAGTAAGTAGATAGATAAATCAAAAAACAGATAAACAAAAAACAAGAAAAAACATATGACTGGTATGACGCTATGCGAGTCAATATGCATTATGGATATTAGGAAAAAGATGGGGGAAAACAGCACAAAAAGGAAACGAATCTCATGGCGTCGTGTGGCACCAATGGCGATGGTACACCCACGCGGCTTTCTGGCAGTCCTTGCTGCAGTATTTGGTCCGGCGACAACGGCGGCATTTTGCGAATTGCCGCTGGAATTCCTCCCATTTGCCGCACTTATAGTACGCGCACTGGCGGATACCACCGCGAGATTCATCCTTGCGACAGAGATTCCGCATCACCACACAGGCCCAGTACCGCATGTCTTTCGAATGGTGACGGACGGTGAACTTCTCAACCAGAGGGAAGATGTTCACATCGTCCGGGAGGAGGTACTCATCCTCTTCCGAGAAGTCGACGGGAGAAGCGCTGCCACTGGGGTCATCTAACATGCTGAGCTCACGGTCGATCTTGAGCTTCGGCACCAGATGCGAATATTGGAAGAAGGAGCGAAGGTTGCAGTACTTGGAGACGTAGGCCAACAGCTGAAGAGACATCAAAACATCCTCATCACGCGGCATGGCGGTCAAAACACCCTGGGCTGCGCTTGTGGCTCGGTCGCGGTAGTAGAAAGCATAAGGGCTAGGAACAAGGACGGGGGAGTTGGCATTGTTGGTCGCCCGCGCAGGTGACAAACCCAGGGCACCATTGGTTTGCGCGGTGTCATTGTTGATCATGCTGCCATCCACAACGGAGCGATGGGTGATATTGAAGGTTTCCGCGTCTTGTCCTTCTGACGGATCAGTCACCGTCAGATCGTGGGTGTTCGAAACATCATCCAACATCGTTTGTCTGTCGCCCACACCATCGATCTCCATCTGGTTCTGAAGCCCCACAATGGGTTCGGATGACTCCCCGGGTGCCATATCATCCCCGACCGCAGAGCCTTCTCCGTTTCCATCGTCTGACTCGCCAGAAGCAGAGGGATGTTGGTGCAGTGCAGGACGCTGCCTCGTAGTGGGGGCAGCTGGGGAAGCGCTTGCAGTGGGTGCATCGTTCCGCGTTTGCAGCAGGCCATTCGGAGTGGTTGGAGAGTCGGGTTGAGAGGTAAAGCCTGTGTGTAATCGGGGAAGCATGCTGGGAAGGCGTTCAGTGTCGCGCACGGGGCGCAGGTTGAAGCCATCAGTTGTATCTATGGTTGGCACGGCAGTGGCCAAAGGTTGCATTGCCCGGTGGCGATGGCTCGCCGCTTGGTACCTACCCTCATTGGATCGAGCATGATGATGATGATGATGGTGGTGATGGTGATGGTGGTGGTTATGATGAGATGCCTCCGGACCAAAAGCACCACGTTCCGGCGGAGATGTCATTGGCATCCGAGGTGGTGAAGAAGTGATGTCCATAGCATCCGCCACATTGTTTTCCTGAATTAAAGGCTGGGGTATCTCAATATTCGGAGGCGGAGCCTGTCGCCGCGAGGGACGACGCTGCTGCTCCTCAGCATTATCGTTATTGTCCTCATTAATGATATTGTTGGATGGAGAATCCAAGAAAGATGGCCGTGCAGCGGCTGCATCGCCAGTGGCCGTGGTTGAAATTGACTTCGAAGGATGCTTCGATGAGTGTCTCTGGGCTTCGGCATCCATGCGTGCCCGCGCCTTGTCAAATACTTTAATGTAGTTATCCAGAATGGTCGCGATGACGGGCACCATGTCGGCCTCCACCACCCTCGTCCGGACATTTTCTGAGCCTCGTACCCCGATATTAACAACGCACTGAAAGGCGAGACTCCATTTCCACATCTCCATCAAATCCTGACTCCGACCCTCTTTGAGAATGCATACGAGGCGTTCGATGCCGCCATCAACGGTGAGAATATCCCGAATCCGGGCGGATGATGTGGTGAGATAGGCGAGGTGATTCAAGGAGTTGATGAGCGGCAGAGTGGATGTGCAGTCGAGGGCCCGACGATCATAGAGGGTGGTGGTGATATTCACAGAGGCTTTATTGACACTCGGGATGCTGAAGTTGACTTCTCTCATGATGGGCTATTTAGGGGGGGAGGAAGAGAACTGGCGTCTTGCGATCGGGTCCGGTTGAGAAGAAAGGTCCAGGACGATGAATAACCAGCGTCTGAGGGATGAAAGAGAAGACTGCGAATTTGGGTCAGTTTCTGAAAGCCATACTATGACAGACTGGGAGGATGATTGACGAACAGTTCGTGACTGACCCCTCAAAAAAGAGAACCGCCGAAAAAGAGAGGGAGAAAGGGCAGGGTAGTCGAAGAAAAAAGGAGAACAGATGCGAAGTCTATAAGTCAGGCATGGAAGTATAGACGCATAGACAAAGAGAGGACGAACTTTAGGATGGGGGAGGAAGATGGCGAAATGATGGAAGTTGAGGAAGAGAGAAGAGGATGAAGAAGTTGAAGATGCGAGAGAAAAGCGAGTGTGAAAGGGAGAGCCAAGAATCCGCCGCCAGAGCGCCTTGTTGGAGACCCGAACGAGGACCCGAGAGGCAATAGTCTCAGTACTCTGCACAGAGTACGGAGTAGATTAGTGTAAAATAAAAGAGCAGAATAATGATAGAAGCCTGAAGAATGAAAAGTTCTAATCCAGTAACTGAAGAAGAGGCAAGAGGTGAAGAGAAAACGCTTGAGCGAAAGCGGAGGCGTTCGCGTTGTATACAAGTAGGCAAAAATGCAGGCAAATTACCGATTCCGAGTTACAGAGAAAGAGTAGGAAGGAGTAAGAGTAGGAGGTCAGAGTGTACTCCGTAGATTATTATCATGTTGATGCCAGATTCCAGGAGTCAAGACGAAGCAAGCATGCTCTGCCAGATTCGACCTTGAATCTCACGGGGTCCCTTGCCACAGACCCTTAATCCGAGTCCAGTGTCCTCCGTACAGTGTCCGGTTCGCACTACCAACCACCATATCTCTGTTATTGTTTTTTATTCCTTATTGCGGGGACTGCTGTCCCACTGCGGTCCTCAACCTCGTCCTCCTTTAACTGCTCGCTCCGGAGTAGGACTAGCGGAGGCATGGTAGATCAAGGCGCTGAGGCTAGTCTCGGCCGTGACTGATACCTTTGGGACGATGATAATTCCGTCCATCACGGCGCGATATGTCACGAGCAATGTGATCCAGCTGGCCTATGCGCATGCAAATTTCCGTTGTGCTTGACTTGTTCTGGACTAGTTCGTCGTCGTACTTTGTATATCCACCAACGCGCGCGTCTAGTTGACGCCTGCTGCTATTCCGATATTGCGGATATTCACACTAGGGCCTGGGAAGTTGGAACTTGGAGCTGAACGGGGCTGAAACGCCCGTAAGCGACCAGCTGAGGGGACATTTGAGAATCCCAGCCACCGGCACTTGACCGTCATGGTGACCGGGAAACATTGTGCTTAATCTTCGGCCATATGCTGTTGGATGACATCGGGTGACCACACAAGTAGTTAACTATGTGGATTTGATTGTAAATTCCCAGATCAGGACGTCATCCGTAGCCTGCATGAGGTGCTTTATGTATGTATTTATCTATGCCGGATTTCTAAAAAGGCCTCCGCATGGCGGAATTAACTTGTCGGGAGTGCCGGATCTTCCAAGGCTATAACAATGCGGAGTCTCCTCCCAGGTGGTTACCGCTTTTTTGCCAATTTGAAGATTCGCCAAATCTATACAATGGCAACTGTCAAACTCAACGACCAAGTCTCCATACCTATTGTGAGTTCTGCTCGGCGCAAACCCACCATGCCCTTAACTATAGAGTTACTGACTGTCCTCAGCTGGGCTATGGCACCGGCACAGCCTGGTACAAAAAATCCGCAGACGCCGGCGTCAACCGAGACCTGGTGGAAGCCATCAAAACCGCCATCCGGTTGGGCTACCGCCACCTGGACGGCGCAGAGGTCTACAACACGGAGGCTGAACTGGGCGTGGCGATCAAGGAAAGCGGGGTGCCGCGTGAAGCCCTCTTCGTGACGGCCAAGGTGATAACCAATATTGGGGATATCCCGGGGGCGATAGCGGCTAGTTTGAGGAAGCTGCAGTTGGATTATGTGGATTTGTATTTGATCCACGCCCCCTTCTTCGCCAAAACCGACAGCGACCTACAGACTGCCTGGGCGGCGATGGAGAAAGTCCAACAAGCCGGACAAGCCAAAGCCATCGGGGTATCCAACTATGCGCAATCACACCTGGAGGCGACCCTCCAAACGGCAACGATCCGCCCCACGATCAACCAGATCGAACACCACCCGTACCTACAGCACGGCGACCTGCTCCGCTTCCACCAGCAAGAGGGCATCAAGACCGCCAGCTACAGCCCACTCACCCCGATCTTCCGCGCGGCCGGCGGGCCCGTGGACGCCAAGGTCGCGGAGTTAGCGGCCAAATACCATGTCTCGGAGGGGGATATTCTGCTGCGGTGGTCGATTGATCGAGGCGATGTGAGTGTCACGACTAGCAGCAAGGAATCGCGGTTGAAGGAGTTCCTGCGTGTTTTGGATTTTCAGTTGGCTCCCGAGGAGGTGGAGGCGATCTCGCAGCTTGGCCAAGGACGGCATTATCGGGCGTTCTGGAAGGAGCAGAATGGGGAGAAATAGATTGAACTCGCGTATATCAGTTTTTACAAATTGGCATACCCTAGCAGCGCAAGAACATAAGATAGGCCTCTGGTACCAACCCCCTCTACGCCGGAGTAATCTCCCCGTACTCCGAACCAGTAACATAGACTGCAGACCCGCCGAAGGCCGGGGGCTAACTGTCAGTAGTGCATGAGAATCACAATTAGTTAAAAATAAATTCGTTTGGTTATTTTTCTCTTTCAGGGGAGACCGTGTACTTGTACAGAGTACGGAGTATTATCCTGTGTATTACACAGTGTAATACCTGGGGGAGTCAGGGCATATCTGTCTCTCTCTTGTATCTATCTCACTTCTGCCCGGTAGAATGGCCATGGTTGAGCATCCAATCGATTTCCGGTTAATTCAAGCTCCTGATTTTGAGTGCATTATTAATCGCGCCTTACCGTAACGGTAATGTTATCCCCCTTTGATCAAGATCCACTGGATAGCCGCTGCAGCCAATCAGATGGGATAATCTCCGACGAAGCTCCACCGCGTTTCTTCTGCTCCTGAATATTACAATACCGCGTGACGGTGTGTCACATCCAGCTGCTCTCTATGAAGACTACAGCAGGAATTGGTGTAGAGGAAGAGAAGAGAGGATGAGAATAGGAAAAGCAAATGCAATAATTCAAAACAGGAAACATGCACCAATCATCCACCGTGGATTAAATGCTGAGCGTGGATAAGATTAATCGAAACTATCAGCCGTTAAACATGCTCGGTCTCTTCCGCCGGACACAGACTACGCCGTACTTGTACGGAGCCCATACGGACAGAGTACAGACACGCTCCACTCCCATCTGCCCCTCCTCTCTCTCGCTTTTCCTCACTTTCTCTCTTACTCTCTTCTCTTTCTCTACCCCTGGTCTCTGGATTCTGGACTTTGGACTTCACCTGCTCTTCTTCCGGACTTCTACACCTTCCCTTTTCTCTCTCTCTCTCTTTCCTTTTTTCTCCTCTCTTTCCTCTCTTTTTTCCCTTTGGTCCCTTTTCCACCCCGTCACCCCTTTACGACCGTTAACGTTCTTGATCTATTCTTCCTGCTTCTGCTTTCCATTCAATTGACCTCAGCAGTATATTCAACTACTATCACTACTACTTAATTCCGCCGTCATCATGGCTGCCGATATGAGCGGCGAACAGATGCAGGCCAAAATTACCGCGGCCCGGCGCGAAGCTGAGGGTCTCAAGGACAGAATCAGGCGTAGAAAGGATGAATTGGCAGACTCCTCCCGTACGCTTCTCTCTTGCGGTCCTGTTGAAAGTACTTGACTAACTCTCCTACAGTCCGTCAAGTTGCACAGAATCAGACCGAGGCTTTGCCGCGTATTGGAATGAAGCCACGTCGCACGCTGAAGGGACACTTGGCTAAGATCTACGCCATGCACTGGTCCACCGACCGTCGCCATCTCGTTTCCGCGTCGCAAGATGGAAAGCTCATTATCTGGGATGCCTACACCACCAACAAAGTTCACGCTATCCCCCTGAGGTCGTCATGGGTCATGACTTGCGCCTATGCTCCCAGTGGGAACTATGTCGCTTGCGGTGGTCTTGACAACATTTGCTCCATCTACAACCTGTCCTCTCGCGAGGGCCCGACCCGTGTCGCGCGCGAGCTTTCCGGTCACTCCGGCTACCTGTCTTGCTGCCGTTTCATCAACGACCGCCGCATTCTCACTTCGTCCGGTGACATGACCTGTATGCTGTGGGATATCGAAACCGGTTCCAAGGTCACCGAGTTCGCCGACCACCTGGGCGACGTCATGTCCATCAGCATCAACCCCACCAACCAGAACGTCTTCGTCTCCGGCGCCTGCGATGCCTTCGCTAAACTTTGGGATGTCCGTACCGGCAAGGCTGTCCAGACCTTTGCTGGTCACGAATCCGATATCAACGCCATTCAGTTCTTCCCCGACGGAAACGCCTTCGGTACTGGTTCCGATGACACCACCTGCCGTCTCTTCGATATCCGTGCCGACCGGGAACTCAACACCTACCAGGTAAATTTCCATCTTGCCATATTTTTTATTCTGGAAAGCGATCAGTTTTGTCTAACCCAACAATATAGAGCGACCAAGTCTTGTGCGGTATTACGTCTGTTGCTTTCTCCGTCTCTGGACGCTTATTGTTTGCGGGCTACGACGACTTTGAGTGCAAGGTAAGGATTCTGGCACACCGTACCTTGTACATTTGCAGTTGGCTGACGTTATATATTCAGGTTTGGGATGTTTTGCGGGGAGACAAGGTTGGTTCTCTCAGCGGCCACGAGAATCGTGTCAGCTGTCTTGGTGTCAGCAACGATGGCATCAGTTTGTGTACTGGATCTTGGGACTCTTTGGTAGGTTTTTATTTTTCCCCCACTATTCGTCTGATCGCATGCTTACATATCTCCGTCATACAGCTCAAGGTCTGGGCATGGTAATCAAATTAAGATACCCCGTCACCAGTATTCGCAACGTTAACATTTCGAACGCGTTCCTTTCTGAACTCCCTTTTTTTTCCCTTTTGATTTCAAACCCACGGGTTTAAACGTCCGCCATTGTACGATAATCCTTGTTCACGGCCACGAGAAGCCTTGTCGCTTTTCTACCATAATATGCCATTCGGGGGGAAGGTTCATATAACGAATTCGGGGTCAAACACACCGTGTCCCCGGATTGCATTCCCCATTTCTATTTAACAACTTTTGTTTATTGCTCCTTTCCGGAGCCCTTTCATGTATCTGTCATTCCATGTACTTTTTTTTTGGCCTTATTTGCGATGGAAGGGAAGGCCCTTTTTCCTTTTTTCCCCCTTTTTTTTCCTTTTTTTGTCTCTGGATAGGTTGTGGCTTTGTCTCGGGCCCGTGTATTCTCATCACCTAATCAACCGGTTTTCCTTTTGTCTTTGAGAGCTGAGGGGGTGAATGATCTTTATTGTTTTATTCAGCTGTTTTCTGTTGGTGGTGTTGGATATCATGCTTTATATTTCAGCTGGTTGATATCTTTTCTTATAACCTTCCATTCGCAACCAAAATTTCGATTTCGATCGGGGATGATAGTCTAATGAATACTTTCTTTTTAATGCCATCCTGACTGTAGCCAATAATCACTTTGACCTGCTGCAAGGGGTGTATTCTGCAAGGCAAGACAACCGGAGCATCTCTGAAAGATACCAGATGCTCTACTGCACCCTGCCTGCACCGCGCTGCGGCCCGAGTACGCAGTATATTTGCAGTAGGTCTGCATTTTGCATGAACTAAATGTTCCGAGTGTAGGGTATGTGTGGAGAAGCGTACGAGGTAATTACACCAGATGGGGAAAGAAAACAGACGGTAGCTAGAAGATACTGTCTATCTAAGTCCTATTATTGAGGTATCTAAGGGAGGGTCAGTATGGCCAAAAGATATCTCTGCTTCTCAAAAATGAGTGACTAGCGAATTAAGGGTTGGAGCACTGTTGTTACTATTTAGAGTTGTAGTGGTACGTACTATGGGCTCAATCCAGGGCTGTCGCCAGGTAGATTCATGGCGTAACTATATTCACGTGCTGAAGTTCCGTACAGGTTCCGGAAGCAAGAACCAGCTTCTGGGTATCTACTAATTAGATTGACAATCCAGGTGTTATGCAAGCGATAGAGAGCTCATGTGTAGAGTCAAAGTCAATCTGGGTCAATAGTGCCTTTCAGTGTAAGAGCCGTTGTTGGCCGTCGGGGTCGAGTAGCATGCTAAAGAGTATTATGTGCGAGGATTTGGTGCACAGTTCTAAGTGCGTGGTCTAGGCTGTGAAGATCGTAGGAGAGGAAGAGAAGAATACCTATATTGAATCTACGGACGGATCTAAAGCTACGGAGTAGATGATTGCTGGCTTTTAGGACGAAGGAACTCTTGACCCGACCCGACATGAGCCTCATGACATTCTAATTATTTTCGATCAGTGGACTACATCTGAATCTATATACTCTGTACAGTCGTAGGCGAACCCTTCTAGACCGGTGGACATCCCGATTTGGAAGGCGGGCAGACTCGATAGCGCACTTCGACGGAGTACAGACAGTGTTTCTTAGACAATCTACTCAATTGAAGCACTTGGATGAATATTGGCACAGGGCATGTATCAGTCTGAGCGTAAGAGCTAATGCCAGATATATGTTAGAGTGCTTTCCCAGCTATACCATCACCTGTATCTCTTCAACACAATATCAAACACGGGAGACTTGAAGGTACCATTGGCAGGGCAACTTCCACGAGGCTGGATATGCTTTACAGCTTGTTGAAACAGCTCCTCCGGGTTTGCTAGCAGGAGCACGCAATCGTTTTCTTCCTACTTTGTATTTCAAATGGGATGTCTCACAACACTTTCTCCAGGTACCTTAAGAAGGTGTAGAAACTACGGCTCAAGTTATACTCTGTATATCAATTATAAATGCCAAGAACCAATGCTCCACTGGGCTGCATCCCACGGGTACCCCCGGAGCCACACGTAGCTTCACATCCTTCCAACCGGGGGTGGACTCGTATCGCCAGTCAGAGAAGTATCCCCTTAGTGAAGTGGGATTGTTCACCTGTATGAACGGAACTACCTCTGTACCGTGAATATTGTTCTATCTAGTAGAGCATGAATCAATTAATCTATTGTTATACATTGTAAAAATGTGGTATTAGCAGTTGAAGCGTCCTGCTGGCTGGAAATAATTAAGGATACGACTATGGAAGGTCCGAACCCGGTCGTGATTGGCCCATTGCCGAGCACTGTTATCTGATCCGTCCACTAGTTCCACCTTCTCCTAATGATTACTCCGTACGGAGTACGGTAATAGAACCCTGGAATAATACATACTAATAATAATCGTATTAATAGTTAAGAGCATCTCTGGACAGTCACCCCACGTGCCGTCGGATGATGTCGTTCGGAAAGACTGAAAATTGCTTGCCTCGGCTTCTGTCAAACTTTTATTAATATCCTTTCGGTTCTTGGGCAATCGAGTCTCGTTTATTGGAAAGAGATCATGGGCGTCCTTAATTTGGTTCGAGGCCGTAACAACACAGCCGGTCTCGTGGCCACAGAAAATCATCAGCCCGAGAAGAATGAAAAACCAGGCAGTGATTCAAACGACCGGTCAAGTTTGGAGGCGCGGGCGGAAAGAGAAATCGAGTTGCACCCAGGCCAGGTCACTGAGGGCGCTGATTTGGGTGTGCAAAAGGCTGAAGCGGCTGCATTGGTATGGAGCAAGACGGCACTCATTGGTATTTATGCATGGTGAGTTTATCGCCGCCTGTCTCCCCTATTATAGACCTTGCTTAATTTATGTGATGAGTACAGGATCTGGGTATCGTTTTTTATGTTGGCCCTGCAGTCGTCAATCAGCAGTATTGCCCAAGCCAAAGCCTACGCCGGCTTCTCGGCCGCTCCTGCAGTTGGTACAGCCAACATCCTGGCTACTATCATCGGTGGTGTGATTAAACTGCCTGTCGCCAAAACCCTGAACCTCTGGGGCCGTGCCGAAGGCTTGTGCGCCTCCGTCACTGTTTACATCTTAGGTCTTATTATCTTGGCTGCCTGCAATGGTCCTTCCGCTTATGCAGCTGGCTATGTTCTCTACTGGATCGGATACGATGCGATCTATCTTATTCTGCAAATCTTCGTTGCCGACACGTCTGGTCTGCGAAACCGAGCCTTCACTCTTGCCTTCGCCTCCACGCCGTTCATCTGCACCGCATTTACTGGTCCTCTAGCCGGGAACTCCTTTGTAACCCACACGGGTGGATGGCGCTGGGCCTATGGTGCTTTCTGCATTATCATGCCTGCTGTGTTCCTGCCTCTTGCTGTTGCGTTCAAGTTTTATGAGAGAAAAGGAATGAGGATGGGCCTTATTTCGCATGAGCGTAGCGGTCGGTCCGTTACCCAGTCAATTGTGCACTATTGGCATCAATTTGATGGTATGTAATAGTCTGTCATCTTTGAACCAAAATGAAACACTAAGATCATCAGTTATCGGTGCCCTCATCTTGATGGCTGGCTGGGTCCTCCTTCTCCTACCGTTCAGTTTGACAAGTGCCGGACGAGCCGAATACCAGAGTGCGGCTTTCATCGCTATGCTTGTCGTCGGATTCTTTACGTTACTCTTATTTGCTGCTTGGGAGAAGTTTTTTGCCCGAGTACACTTTATCGATTACGAATTGCTCAAGAAGCGCACGGTACTAGGCGCCTGCATCTGCTCCCTTGTCATCAACTTCAGCTTCAGTTGCTGGGACCTATATTTCCTCTACTTCTGCATGGTTGTATATGACATGAACTCGGCCATGGCTGGCTACATGATGCAGATTTACAATGTGGGCTCATGCTTCTGGGGTGTTGTCGTGGGTGTTTGGATCCGTTTGACCAAGCAGTTCAAGTATATCTGCCTGTGCTTTGGCGTCCCGGTCTTGATACTGGGCGCTGGTTTGATGATCAAGTTTCGTGGTGAGGGCGGCGGTGATCTCGGCTATGTCATCATGTGCCAGATCTTCATTGCTTTTGGAGGTGGCACCCTGGTTATCGGTAATGAGATGGGGGTTATGGCCTCTGCTGACCGTGGAGGCGTGCCCATGATGCTATCTCTGATCGGCCTCTTTAGCAGTCTGGGCAACGCCATGGGAACCGCTGTTCAAACAGGCATCTACAACAATGTCTTTGTGAGTTCGTTGAAATCAGCCCTGCCAGACAGCATGAAGTCGCAGGCGGAGAAAATATCCAACGACGGTTATTTGATTCAGAAGACGTACCCTCTGGGCTCCGACGAGCGCAACGCTGCCAACCACGCCTGGGGTACCAGCCAAGAATACGGTGCCATTGCTGCCACTGCAATCCTGGCGTTGGCTATTCCAGCTGTCGGGGTCTGGAAGAACTACCGGGTCACCAAGCAGCAGAACAAGGGTGTCATGCTGTAAGACTTTCCATTCATTACCTTGGAATCATTTTTTGGATATAGAGGGGATGAGTGGTGGTCTGGATGTATGTGTAAATATACATGTATCTATCTTACATTGTTAAACAGCAGTGCAACTAGTGAGCGCTTAAACAGTTGTGGATAAGATTTGGCTTTTCTACCGGTCCAAAACTGAACTTGTTATGTACCGTCGAGACTCTGATCATGATTTCTCTGATGGTGGATCTTTTTCCTTAGTTACTGAGAGACTTCAATAATATTGTATCTCAATATGCAGTACACCCTGAAGGGTTAATTACAAGTTCTCCACCATGGTTAACAGAACAGCTGACAGGGTACGTGTAATTATGGGAATCCCCACAATTACATTGTTACATTGTTATCTGATCCCCCACCACGCCACCGGATGTGACCGTTTCCCGCTCACCTATATGAACATACTTTTCCATTCATTGATCCTTTTCTATCCAGCCATCCACTTGATACCTTGTTTACTAAATACATTGTGACATAATCTTATCAATTACTGAGGTTTCGCCAACTAACACAAGTCCGGCTCAGTCATGAACAATGCTTCGGACAACAGGATATCGGAAACGGAACAAGGACAATTAGAAGAGCCCACCGAAACCGCACCCTTGATTGATTCCAGATCCGATGGAAATGCTCGCTCTTCTCGGAATATTTCTCCATCACTCGGTGCCTCCGCGCCAGGTGTCGCTTGCATCGAATCTTTCTCATCCAGACTCACTCCGGCAGACAGGATATTTGTGTTTATGGGTATCCTAATCATTGGCTGGGCCTATGGCCTGGATGGTCTGGTCAGATACACCTACCAATCCTACGCAGCATCCAGTCTCGGCGTGCACACTCTCCTGTCGACCATCAATGTTCTGCGAAGCGTGATTTCAGCCGCCGTTTATACTCCTGCAGCCAAGCTGGCCGATGTTGCTGGCCGTTTTGAGCTCATTGCGGTGTCGGTCGCGTTCTATATCATTGGGACGGTTATTGAAAGCACAGCAACATCTATCCATGCCTTTATTACCGGAGCAATACTGTATCAGATAGGTTATACCTGCGTTGTACTCCTTGTCGAAGTTATTATTGCCGATATTTCTTCCATGCGCTCGCGCGTTTTCTTCAGCTATATCCCCGCGGTTCCATTTTTGTTCAACACCTGGATCAGTGGAAATCTCACCTCCGCAGTGTTGAAAGCCGCAGACTGGCGATGGGGCATTGGCATGTGGTCTTTTATATACGCTATTTCTGCAGCCCCATTGCTCATCAGTCTGTATAAGACCGGGCGTCATCGCAAAACTGGGGACGGGGGAAATAACCGCGTTCCTTCCCGGCTTGAATCACTCTACAGAGAAGGCATGGAGATTTGTCACCAGCTTGATGTTGTGGGCATTGGCCTCATGGTGGCTATCTTGACTCTCATTCTCACCCCTCTTACTATAGCTGAAGGAGAGGTTTCCAAGTGGCGCAATCCCATCGTAATTGCTCCATTGGCCGTGGGAAGCTTATGTATCCCTGTATTTATTTACTGGGAGACCTACAGGGCTAGGTATCCTTTTGTTCCAGGGCATCTTCTAAAGGATCGCGCAGTCGGGTCTGCTCTTGCTGTTCGATGTCTGCTCAATTTTGCTTGGGCTCTCCAAGGCAACTATCTCTATACAGTGCTTATTGTAGCTTTCGACTTCTCTATTACCCTCTCAACCCAGGTTTCAACCTTCTTCACATTCTTCGGCGTTGTCAGTGGATTGATCGTTGGAGTGGTCATCTTCAAGACCCGAAGAATAAAGTACTTTATTGTCGCCGGGACCTGTCTCTTCCTGGCTGCTTTCGGCCTCCTGATAACATTCAACAGCGGAACATCTCATCGTGCACAATTGGGCATCCTTGGCGCCCAACTCCTCTTAGGCGTGGCGGCGGGATTTTGCGCCTATCCGACACAGGCATCCATTCAAGCAGCGACAAGACACGAACACGTTTCCGGGATCACGGGGCTTTACCTCGCAACATTCAATATTGGCAATGCCTTTGGAACGTGTGCATCAGGCGTTATATGGTCCAAGAACCTCTTGCCCACTCTCGAGTCAAATTTGGCGTTTCAGCCCAACAAGGCGTTAGCACAAGACATCTATAAATCCCCCTTTGAGGTGGTGCCGTCTTATCCTGTTGGGACGGAAATCCGCTCCGCCATAATTTCCAGTTACGGATACGTCGAGAGGTTGCTCTGCGTAACTGGTCTTCTTCTGTGTGTGCCTATGGTCGGTTTTGCGCTTGCTGCGAAGAACCCTAAACTGTCAAACCAGCAAAGTCAGCCTGAAGCTGAGAGAGAGGACGTTGAGCAGTGAGGATTTTTGCAATGACTTTGTTCTAATTTGGGGTTGTCGCAAATGAGAACCCTTTGTGTTTGTTTCAACCAAAGCCATTGTCTGTCCCAACAGGTACAGTTAGTGTACCCGATCCTGGTATATATTGTCCGTGTGTGAACCTCACCCTCACCTCACCCTCACCTCACCCTCATGGACAAGCATAGGAAGAGCAATAGAAGTTAGATAGATATTTAGCTACCAGTCTATCGTTACGTCACAAACCTCTTTCATCGGGCGTGATCTCGAATACTTCTTCACATATACGCACAAAGTTGAGCTACCAATATCCTGAAACCACTAGTACGTTCATGTCTAGTGATAGTTCTAAGCACAACCGCTCAGATGTTCAATTGATCTCGAATTAATCCAATTTGCGATACACACTTTTTCAATGCGATACGAGGCAACGTACAGAATAATAACCAGTTTTAAATACATAAACATGAAGGGAAAGACGAAACACGAAACACCAGTTCCACATTCACTATCATAGTATGTCAAAACGACATCACGCACAACGCCTGGGTATACTGAAAAATAAAACGACGGGATTTATCACTTTTCTTCGTACGAGCCCGTCGAGTCACCTTCCTGGGCGGCCGGGGGAAGGGCAAAATTGTCAGCCTTAGCGGTCTTCTCCATGGGGCGGAACATGGGACTTGTGCGATGGAAGTACGAGTGAACGTGGCCCTCCAAAAGAGTGTCGTCAGTATCTGATGCCGAGTCTTCGGACATCTTCTGGGCCATCATAGCCTCCCACTCCGCACGGTATTCCTCGACCTTCTGATTGTAGTCCGCCTCGGCATCATAATACTTACCCACACCGCGCATGCGTTCCCAAAGAGAAAGATGCTTGGGGTGAACGGCGGGACCATGGTATTCATGCTCGCGGCCTGCGCGAAGGTAGCTCCAGCGACGCTCCTGTTCCTTTAGATCAAGACCAGTGGTATCGGGTAGATAAAGGAAAGTCAGGAGCATCCCTGCCAGACCAAACCATGGAACCACATAGAACTTGGTCTGTGTGTCAATGTAGTTAAAGAGAACAGAAGCTAGGAGAGCACCACACTTTCCTGTAGCAGCAGATATACCATGAGCGGTTGCACGGATCGGGGTAGGGTAGACTTCAGCAGCAACAAGGAAAGTGACAGAGTTGGCGCCAAACTGGCTGAAAAAGGAACTCAGGAAGTACATGGTCTGGAACTCCTTGATGTGTTCTGGCGTAGTGTAGTACTTGTAATGGAAAGCTGGGACAATGAAAAGGATGAAACACATCAGGAAACCAATAATTTGCATCCACTTGCGACCATAGAGCTTGCTGTCAACCAGGAAAGATGCCATGTAGTAGCCAACCAGTGAAACACCAACATTGCACAAGTTCCACAGCCATGTGGGCATAATTGAGGTAGATCCGGGACTGATAACAGTGATGAAATCAGATTGGAACAACTTGGTGCCATAGAAGAAGACATCATTGGCAAACCATGCACCCGCAGTAGCAACGATACGGAAACCAAAATGCTTGAAGGCCAGGGTAAGAGACTCCCAGTCATAACCTGTGACAGAAGCATTCTTCTTGGCCTCTGCCAACTGCTTGCTGGCTGCCTTCATGTGGTAGGCACGGTAGTAGACCAGCCAAAGCGTGCCCGCAGCGGGAATGGCGAATGAAACTCGGTAGGTCCATTGAGCCGCAACGGTTGAATATGGAGGGTTACCAGAACCATGGTGGAAGCAAAGGAGCAAAATGATGAGGATGACCTGGTTAAAAAACTGGCCCCATCCCTGCATCAAGAATGCGCTGGTGACTTTGCGTCCACGGTGCAGGCGATCTTCCTTGGTTGAGACCTTAGAGACAACAGCCTTTTCCATACCGCTAGTGGCAGTCATGGGGTATTCGCCGCCTATAATAGCGAATTAGAATGATCCTTACTAACTGGTAGACGATATGGTGCCCCTTACCAACGCCGATGCCATAGAAGAACAACGACCAAGCATAGCAAATTACCCATCCGTTGAGAGTGAGGCCCCAGGCGGCCGTGAGCATCAACAAACCGATAAACATGATGGCCGCATCTTGAATGAGACCCCAGCGACGGCCCAGCCTAGTTTGAGTATTATTAGGAAATGCAAGTATTTAGAGAGCAAGAAGAACGGGGGAAGAAAGGTACCAGTCACCCACAAAGCCCACTAGGATCTGACCAACAATGATGCCAACCACTTCCAGGTAATCCACGGCATTGATCCACTGCTTATTGCAAACCTTATGGGTAGACCAACAATTACTGAATACTTGCTTGAAGAGGGGCTTGATATTCCCGATTGAAAACAGCACGTAACTATAAAAAAGCAAGGAGATTAGCTGAAAGCATTTCTCTGATCCTATAGGACAACACACTCACCCTTCTAGACCTAGACCAGCACCGGGGAGAACCATATTCCGAAGATAATATGACACGGGCGACAAAGGATCGTTCTTGAACATTTGCCAAATATTGACCAGTTCCCGTTTGGACTCTCTCGACTCGGAGGAGCTGACAAAGCGGACCTTCTTCAGCAACGGCAGGTCTGCCCAGTAGGTGCCTTCAGGAGTGTAACAATCATCGGGGCGAATGAGCGCGTCAAAAGCATCCTTCTCGTGAACGTCCATGTCCATGTCCTTAAGGGGCTGATGGGTCCCCGACATATCGGGGCCATGAGGCGCACGAAGACCAAAATCCGTCATCCTGAGCCTTTAATTTCTGTATAACCGTTGTTTGTAGGTGTCTCTCACAGACAACCTGCGGACCAGCCAAGAGTCAGGCAACCGTTCTTGAGTAACTTGTGAGAAAGAGGGAGGGAGACCTGAGGGAGGACAACTTGATGAGGGAGGTGTCAAAGAGTGACAAAAGAAGAGACGCAGGTAGTGTTATACTTCGTATGTTGACGAGAAAGAAAACAAAATCTGACACCCGGCGGAACAGTGCTCCATACACATGCTCAAATGACAGACTCTGATAAGCCCAGAGAAAAACGTGGACAGCCGGTCCCAGGCCGGACGAAGTCAACGCTGTTTGACATTGGCTTAGCTGGTGTGGCAGGCGGGTCGAGTCCGAAATATACTTGGAAATATCGGAAAGTTACGAAAAAGGTAAATATTCATGCACTACGGGGTACATTCCCTTAGACATATCCCCATACAAGTATATAGTCCTACTGTAGACAGTTAACAAGGCACGTGGTGGTAGATTACTTCTGGAAAGCCCTTGGTGGGACCAATCAGAGGGTATGTTTCCCTTACAGTACTAGTACATAGTATTCGGCCCTCCGACCAACGACTCCATCCAGCCCGCACTAGTACATTACCTCGTACTTTACAATGACATACCTTAGCGGAAAGTTTGCCAGGTAATCCACCTGCTGATAGGCTGATCGCTGGATCTGTCCGCTCGAAGTAGTAGTAAGTACTGATTCCACCTTGGCGGGGCAGTGAGTGCCGAATGCTGACCACCTGCACGAAAGTTGCCAAATAAATCTATTCACGCCACCAACAGTGGGTCGCAAAAATGGCTGCCACAGCTCCTATCGAGGAGCTCAAGACGCTCAGCGGTGTGTTACATCTCCAGTACACAGGATCAATCCAGCCAGACGTGCTAATGAAGCTTGTATAGTCGACACCCCATCTAATGGGGATGCGGCAGAGCACTCAGATGACGGATCCGATGCAGACGAACAGGTGGCTGAAGCCAGTGCCACTGCCAGAGAAGGTGGTGCCAAGAAAAAGAAGAACAAGAAGGAGAAGCCCAAGAAGAAGAAGAAGAAGAAGAAGAAGAGCCCAACGGCGCAGACCGACCCTCCATTAATCCCCCTGTCCCAACTATTCCCAAACAATACCTACCCGAAGGGCGAGGAAGTCGAGTATAAGGATGACAATTTGTATCGCACCACCAACGAAGAGAAACGTTACTTGGATAACACGAACGCCGACTTTCTTTCAGACTACCGCCAAGCAGCGGAGACGCATCGCCAGGTCCGCCAGTGGGCGCAAAAGAACATCAAACCAGGGCAGACCCTCACCGAGATTGCCAACGGTATCGAGGATAGCGTCCGTCGGCTAGTGGGGCACGATGGCTTGACCGAAGGCGATGCCCTCATCGCCGGCATGGGTTTCCCCACGGGCTTGAACCTCGACGACGTTGCGGCCCACTACAGCCCCAATGCAGGCTGCAAGAAGGTGCTTCAGCAGAACAACGTCATGAAAGTGGACATCGGTGTCCATGTGAATGGTCGGATCGTCGATAGTGCTTTTACCATGGCATTCGATCCGATGTATGACAATCTCCTTGCCGCTGTCAAGGACGCCACCGACACGGGTGTCCGCGAAGCAGGAATTGATGTTCGCCTCGGCGAGCTTGGTGGGTATATCCAGGAGGCTATGGAAAGCTACGAATGCGAGATCAATGGGATGACTTACCCCATCAAGCCGATTCGCAACATCACCGGTCACAATATCTTACCCTACAGTATCCACGGTACGAAGACTGTTCCCTTCGTCAAGTCGGGCGATACGACCAAGATGGAAGAAGGTGACGTCTTTGCCATCGAGACCTTTGGCAGTACTGGTAAGGGTCGCTGCGTCGATGATGGTGAAGTCTCACATTATGCCCTTTACAGTGATGCACCCAATGTAGACCTCCGTCTGTCGTCAGCCAAGTCACTGTTGAATACCATCAAGAAGAACTTTGGTACTCTTCCTTGGTGTCGACGTTATCTGGACCGGATCGGACAGGATAAGTATCTACTCGGAGTACGGATGCCCTTGTGCCAAAAGATGCATTTCATGCGGCTAACCAATGAACAGCTGAAAAACCTTGTAAACTCCGGCATTGTGCAAGATTACCCGCCTCTGGTGGACAAGAAGGGCTCTTACACCGCCCAATTTGAGCATGTAAGCAATTCTCTCGATGCCATTAACCTATCCTTATTAATGTACCCCTCCAGACCATTTTGCTCCGGCCGAACGTGAAGGAAGTCATCAGCCGTGGAGACGACTATTGAGTCTGTCAAGAATGGTTACGCTCACCGTATGATAAAATCCAAAGATGGCAGGCTTATGCACACATCATGATGGAGCCATCGATAGCCTTACCGCAGATCTTGGATCATGTGGCCTGCTTGTTGCAACTTATTGGTTCTGAGCACTTTTGTAGTAGAACCCGAACATCCCAGACGGATATCCAAGAATCGTCCTTTGTGATGCCTTCAGCCTCTGCAAATTCTTAGAACTTAAAAATAAACTCCTTGGCTCTGAGGGAAATTATAGTTATCCGTATCTTTTTACAAATGAGATATATCGCTATCTTGTGAACGTAGTATGGCCTTGTAGTCCTGACAAAGTTCTTCTTCTCGCAAAGGAGACAACCCCTTGTGCAGTCTGATGCATGCAACCTGCTCCCATTCGGCATCAGCCACATTCGGTGTATGAACTTATGTATACACCCGCCTACAATGCAGAACATCCTGCAGCCTATTCAGTCACCGTCATGAAGTAGACGATCCTACATGTCTCTTATTTTGCTGCCACTTCCAAAAAGAATAAGTACATTCTACAATCGACTCCGCGACTTGCGGCCGACCTGCAATCCTGATACCAAAAAGCCCTAACTCAGGTTCTCTGCATATCAATCTCCCTCAGCCAGTCAGCAGCCGTGTCGCCAGCACGTTTCTGCTCGACCTTATCACCACCGTTCCATGCCATTTCGTCGTTATGACGGAAATCCACCATTATCCTCAATTACATATGCAAAGTTCTCTCGATTGCTTATCTCGTTTGCTCAGAATCATTCCTGTCAGACGAGTTCATTGTGAAACAACTCCCATGGTTATGCTGCTATGATAATGGTAACTATCTGCCGTAGCAGTAAAAAGGCCGAGTCTATTCGCACTTCTATTCCTATTGGCGGGCAAATAGAGTGCGACGCCTGTTGCGTATGCCCTCTCTGAGTCTATTCTAATGCACTCATAGCTTCCCCGTGCTAGTATCGCAGCAAATCGAGCTAGGCAGACAAGCATAAGGCTAATACGGAGTAGCCCCGCAATCCATCCTGTTGTATAGAGTACGCTAACTATATGGAGGCACAATTCCAGGAGAAGTGCCATGTCGCGTAGCATACTGCCGTCTGTTGATTGATCTCCCTGTAGGACAGATCTATCTCTCTGTCTGTCTATGTGTTTCTCTTCGAGATGATCTCTTTCTTGGAATTGCTTGACGAGCTTGTTTATCAGCAATGAACGACAGCGGACGATAATGTTCGTGTGCCTGTGGATCCGCCGTAGAATTCCAGGTCGTGACGCTCATATGACCAGTTCTGTTCTGAACACCGTAATATCGCCCCTGCCATAGATCGATAAGGTTACGAATAGAGAAACAAGGTCAATTGAGTACGTATACTAATTGCTGGTTGAATGCGGAATGATCAGAGCTAGAAACATAACTAGAACCGGACGGTCTGTATTGATCACGAAGAGCTAAGTTATGTATATGGATGAATGCCCTTAAATGCCATCGTTGTCTTGTGCTTGTACAAACTATGCCACGATCATTTTCTCAGATCGGGGGTATGTCGTACCGTTTCTATAGTATGTTCTTGGTATCTATGTCGCGTGCTATTGATTGCTGACGTCCGGCTGAATCTTGCCAAATAGCAATTTATGTTCTCTCTGCAATTGCGTACTATTGGGCCTACCCTACCCTCCACATCCCTATTGATTACCCTCTACCCAGCAGGTATACCTCGATACCCTCTGGGAATGGCACCTCCCTTACCCACAACCGGTAATGCAGACATTGGCCTGGCATGTGAAGCAAGCATGTTCACGTGTATCTTTGGTTACCCAATACATGATTACCAGTGCATTATTTTAATAAACATTGGCTCGCTTAGAACCTTGTTCTTAGGATGCTAATGTAAGTATTCACGAATATATAGTGTAGGCTACGGAGATCAGCAAGGCTTGAGACTTCGGAAAGCCACTCCGAATCAAGCTGGACCATCCCTCTTACCACCAAATTCCTATTTTGCATGATCAGTGATTACGAAGATAATCGCACAGAAGGCTGGTATTGAGTTACTTCAGTGTGAAGAGTAATTGATACTGCAGGATTATTTGCTGCTCGAGGCACAGCTTTCCCGTCGTGCCAATATCTCGACCAGTGCACATGTTCCAACGCCTACACCCCCCGGACGACAAAATGTAATGCAATTTGGAACATTGCCAGCAGTTTCTGGAGGCCCCATTCGGACAGCAGTGGAAGAACAGTTACTTTAGCCGCTGGAGCCTTCATTATTGAGCATTTTTCAAGATCAGGCTCCCGAGGTGATATACTGCTTACTTGTGTAACGCTGGGGACTTTGGTGGATACTTCGGCAGGAGTAGTCAATCGGGGAATAGAATATTGTTAGACGCAACGTTGTTACACGTAGCATGGATGAATAGGTTCACGCAAGGGCTCTCTTTTCTGGAGTCGGCCAAGCTCTTCTCACACCAGACAAGCGATTCTTCACAAGTATCAGGTTCCATTCCCCGTATAGAATCAATTTTCCAGAGAATGCCACGACTCACCAAGTTGTTTCACTGCCCAAATAAGGTCAATTTTCTAGATTCAAAAGAGCTGGGAGTGCCATCATCCCTTGGGCACCACAGTCGTTATTTCTCCGTTGGTATGCAACCTATACCGGCCAGAGTCTGTCATTTGGTCATGTCTATGGAGCACTGACCCGCCGGGTGTCAGATTTTGTTTTCTTTCTCGTCAACATACGAAGTATAACACTACCTGCCTAAAGTTACAGATAGAATATAAGGACCTGTGAAAACGAGGCCGAAAATGACAGCTTTGGCAGCCAAAAACGGCGGCGTTTCCACCCGTTGTAGAATCGGAAGGAGAGGTTGATTGTTCTATCGGTTGGGCTACGATCGATATCTATATACGTATGTGTAGGCGGTTGTGCCCTGGCTGAGTCGGCCCAATATGGTCAGCAGAATATCCTAATTGGGTAAGGAGTGAGGGTTGATATCACATCCCCCCCTACCTGCAGGACTCCAACTTAGAGTCTCTAAGAGGCCATTGCTATCAGCATATGATCAATCAAGATAGTATTGCAGCAGGGTGTGCAAGATGTAGAGTAGTCATGACTGTAATTTAACATTATGCACAGGGGAAAGAAGTCATTAATGTGTGCTGTCATCTAGTTGTCAGATGGCTGGCTAACTAGCTAATAGTTAGCCCTAATCTATTAATAAGAATAATTTATCATATTGTGTAAAAATAATTGTGTGTTGGGAATAATAAGAACAATATGAATAAGAACTAGAACAAAGGAAAAGGTTTCTTCATTTCTCACCCTCAAAAAAGTGTCACTTTTAATTCCTGGGAATTCACAAAGCCCCTGCTTTTCTTTTGCAGACTCAGGAAGGTAAACTACTTGACAACACAAATTTGTTGGACTGTGTCCATTGTGCAAGGTCATACCATCTGCTGTGGAATCGAGGGGTTGGTTTTGGTAGTAGATACATGCCGGCCCTCGACTTCCAGAGGCCCACTCAATTCGCCGAAAACTTCAACATCTTGGATTTATACCTTGGCTTTGGGAGCTGAATGATTGCTAATAGTTTTCCTGGGAACCACTCTCTTGCTCCTGAGGGGGTTCAGAGTTCCTGTTACTGGCAGCAAATGTTATGGCCTGACTACCGCAATGATCAACTGGCCGTTTCTTTCTCCTGCTCTAGGTAGGACTTTTCACTACCAGATAAAAAACCACTCAGGTCTCTTGTCATACATCCATCAGATTTATCTACAATATGACAAGAGATTAAACCCTCATCTTTTTGAGATTCCCCTTCACATCTGCAGGAACCATCTGGTAAAGATTGATTTTCTAGATCTTGAATTGGCATAGGACATAGACTCCAGATGTCCCTAGTCAAATGGAAGCCAGTTTTGCACAGCTCAGGCTTCCTTGGTAGTGAGCTGCCCGGTTGGTCAACTGAATCATCCTGAATCGTCCTGAATCGTCCCAGCCTCACACTATGATCTATGAGCAGTATTCATACCTAGCTTTATACTAGATCAAGAGATGAGTGTCTCGTATGCGGATCTGTGCTTAATTTGGACGTCATTGGACGCAACCCGGCTTCATAGATGACCTTGGTAGTGCGGTCTTCCCGGTGCCTGCTATGTTCTGATGCTTCAAGCATAAATACTATTAATATGTTGGGCTGGAACGATACGAGATTCTTTGACGCTCAAGTGTTTTATAGCTGGACGCTGCTTGATTTAGCAGGATTTCGCATACTGAAGGGTGATGTTGCTACCTCTCTGCTATTGACTGCCACGTCACCCACTCTCGGCCTCCATCTGAAAACCTGAAGGCTACATACAGCCTTGGGCCAACAGCCATGCGCAATGGTAATAAGTATGCTAGTTTGGCTGTGTTACCCAAGCAACTGTTGAAGGGGAGATTCTACTGCTGACTGTACTGAAAAAATCCCTCAATGATGCCCTGTTTTAGTGTTTGCAATTCGGCCCCGCCTCTCCTATTTTCCTCCAAGTTTTTCTTCAGTGGTTTATCACCATATTCAATCCGTCACAACTTGATGTTTTTGAAACGCAAAGAAAAGTGAAAATAAAGCCTAAGAATGGAAAACTTCAGGAAGCAGGAAGGTACTACCCTTCATTCGTTAGGTGGTCGCACGATTATTCGATATGATAACAATATTGTCGTGAAAGCCGGCGATCTCCGTTCTCACGAAGCACAAACTCTTCAGTTCATAGCGACGGCAACAACAATACCTGTGCCGAAAATTCATGACGTTCATTACGAAGAAAACAGAATCGTGGCTATTGTGATGGATTACATACCCGGCAAGAGGCTCGATGAAGCATGGGACAACTTAGACTCGCATCAGAAACTCTCCATTGCCGACGAACTTCATTCCTACATGGAACAACTCCGTGTGTTGAAAGGGGACTATATTGGAGCAATTAATCGTGGCAAAGCTATTATTGGTCAGATTGCGTCCATTGAAGGTGGTCCATTTGATTCTGAGCAGCAGTTCAACGACTTTATCCTAGGGGATATCGTCAAGTCCGCACCTGAAATACTGCGGCATTACGCCAAATTTGCACTTTCGGATCACCATCAGATTGTTTTTACTCATTCTGATTTCTCCCCTCGGAACATCCTCGTCGAAGGAGGTCGTGTTACGGCAATCCTTGACTGGGAATATGCTGGCTGGTATCCAGAACACTGGGAATATGTTCAAGCGCTTCGACAACTGAAACCGATGCCGGACTGGCCCGAGTATTTGGCACGAATTCTCCCTCCCCAATTTGAGAAGGAATACATAGGAATGTCATTTCTAGCTCGTCTGATGCGTCATTAAATCTTATGAGCACTTGGTAGTAGTCAAAGGTGAGAATCAAGCAAGTGTCAAAGCAAAATGTTAATGCTGGACATCCAAGATAACCGGAACGGTTGAATGGAAAACCGAAATCAACCTCGCTTCATTTAATGAAATTCTCCACTTATATTCCTCTATTGAATCTGTGCTAAAACTTCCAGTAACAAGAAAAACCCCACGTCATTATTCCACCAGAAATGTAGACCCTCGATCACATTACCGCTTGCAAGACGCAAAAAAGTCATTCATCCCCAGCCTCCAAACACACATCGGTCATTTGGTCAATAGCTGATGCTCGTTGAGACGCATTCAGATAACCAGAGCGTACCATCCGAGAGAGAGCATCTGCCACCCAGCTCTGGCAGTTCCAGTCTGCGTCCGCCGGCCCATTTTTAACGGGGGTTCTTGAAACAACTCCCCTAATAGAGGCTTCGCCAATGTAGTCTTGTAGTACTGCCACTGGGATCTTTTTGGCAAGTCTTCGGCTTTGTTCCGGGCGGTAATCATCGAGTGGTTGGAACTCAAAAAACCCAGGTGCTCCTTCTATATGCATTGCGCATGTAGATCCGCCAGGAAACTCAAAGAACAAAGCAGTATGGCGATATTTGGTGAAGTCGAGTGGTTCGCCAACAAAGACAAGAATGGAGATGTTGGTTGGCATTTTGAGGGAAAGAACAGATGCTTTTTGAAAATTCACAATTCGAAATTCTTGGTTCGAAATTCTTGATGATTGGAACGAAGAAAATTTGATCAGAACAAGGGGTGGTTGAATAAATAAGTAGACAGTATGGTCGTCAACTCATTCACAGGCATAGCCTAACTACCAATCCCATCTCCTTGTATCTGTGAACGTGCAGGTCAGATGCAGAAATCTTCCGGGTGTTTAGCAACTAATATTCACCAGCAGCAATTGACAGATTAAAATAGCCGGCGCCTAACTTATGCTTCATTTCCTCTCATATTACCCTACCAAGCGAGCCTCGCTGCAAGAATCTCGGTGGGGAAGCGCTTGAGAACTTGCGATGATTGGCAGGTATGTGAGTCTAGACCAGTGACTTTGTTGTTGTCGAAGAGCGGTTTGATGATTTCATCACGTGGCTGCCGCACCTATCACCGGGCCTTTGATCTCTCTTGACGCGGTCTGTTTGTGAGGTGAGTACATACATACTACAATACTATAGGATGCCTTATGGATACCTCAGGGTTCAGGGCACACTTTTGAGTCTATACGCTCGTTACCAGTGAATTTACTCGCACAGATCGCTTAGTATTCTCTATTAGATAGTCAACGCCTAAATATGCGGCGATAGCTAGTTTACATAGAGAATCAGAGACCTCATTCCATTAGTTATATGCGTATATACACTCCGTACGGTCCTAATCCTCTGACTAAGCGCGAATCTCCGACACCCCACAAGAAGAATTCTTAGGAGGAAATGGCTCTCTTGAGAGAAATTCTTCTGAAGTAGTTCCCAGGAAAGCATTCTCAGGAATAGAGATTTTCGAGAACAATTCATTCCTGAGAATCCCATCCTGGGCCTAAATGCTTCCCGAGAAAGACTTTCCAAGCCTTCATTATTTTTGGGACGAGGTTGATCACAAGAAGATCGTCCTGGCCATTTGGAAGTTCTGAGAAGCCCAGGTGATATAGCGCGTGATTTGGCTTGTCGCCTTGGGGGAAGAAGGAGAACAGAGGTCGACAGGGCGAGGTCGGGTCTTTTATGTTCGAGGCAATGGAGGGAGAGGTTACATGACGGCGTATTGGGGCGCTAAACTAAGAAAGGCAAAGCTAACCGCATACAGTAAACCACAGGTCCGGATATTACACAAGCAAAACATAGGAAAATTAGTACGGGAGAATAATAATAGCCCAAGGGTATGCACTACAGAGCCCCCCTGGTCAGACTAACAAGCAGGTCCGTAGCCCTAACCATCAATTAGTCTGTAAAGGAAACGAAGAGATAATGTGGTAAGTGTTAGGGTGCCAAGACGCACTGCGAAACTGACACATACTTTCGTCTCTGGTTTTATGCGTCATATGCACCTTAGACCGCATACTGGACATCAGCAATGAGTACCAGAATAATACACCCTTTCACTACTTATGTTCTATGTCTGCGCACGCTGCCAAAGATATCGCACAGGGGCCTTGAGGCTCGATTACTCGAATTGAGACTACATCAGCAATCCCCCAGTAAAGCGGTAGGCCATCTGTGTAAGTCCTAATCGGTTTGTATAGACAAATAGAATCACATTATCTCTCGTGAGCCATGTAGCCAATCAATCATTTGTCTTATCGTGGTTCTGTATATGCTGTCATAGTAGATATTTCCTAAGTCATGGGTTCGGCTTATGAAACAAGGCCTGCATTTTGGGTTATCTACTCCGTAGATCAGCTGTGAATATCACCAGCCTAGCTGTCCTTCTTTCATCCTTACCACGGACTCCATACTCCAACCGGTTATGTTCTGACAAATCCTAAACCCCAGACAAGGCTAACTCATACAAGCTCAACTTCGAAACACTCTACGGGGCATACTGTATAACGCCTCTGCAACGTCAAAGTACCCACCAACGGAAGCATGCCATGACTCGAGACGAACCCATTCACACTCCAGACCGTCAATAGACTCACGGAGCATGGCCTTTAACGTTTTCAGTCTAGTCCGTAGCCCAACCAAAGTCTACCTCGAATGAGACACGCAGCCGCCCATCCAACCCTTCACGACGGTCGTCACCCACCACCGCGAAGACAAGGAGTTCTGGTACGAGCATCCGAGTCCGATGTTACGTCTATTCTCGGAAAATTGCGGATGTGTTAAGAGTTATACTCCAGGCCGGAGTATATGGGTATCGGTGGGATTTTTCCGGTATGATAACTAACTAACTACTTAATTGAGGATGATATGTAAGACCCCTGGGGAGGAGAAGCTTAGACTGACTCCGCATTCCGCTCCCTAGTTACTCCGTGTACTTGTAGGAAGTGGTACGGGGCAGTGGCCGACTACCCCAGGGACCGGCGCGATTAGCGCTTGAAAACGCTATCTACTCCGGCTATCTGCAACATATCGCAACATCGCAATCTGGATAGCCGCAAAAATTGTAGCGAAAGAAGGTTTCGGTAGTCCAAAATTGGTAAAATTGATGTTCTTTTGTGTCCATGTTCGGGTCGGTCATCGGAGAAGACGAACCGGTGTCAGAGGCAGCTGGACTTGACCTTATTGTGGATTTGTCAGAGGTGTCAGATCCAGGAATAGCACACTGTATATACGCTATACCCCGTACTCCATACTCGATCGGGGGATGGCAGGATCCGGAGCAGGCCTTTCGTCATCACGGCAGTTGGACTCTGTAATATCCCGTACTTGTTGGGGGTGGTAAGAGGCAGAAATACTTACTCCGTACACTCCTTCCGTATGGATCGAGATCCTGGCGGACCACGTGAGCTACCAGGAACACCAACGTCAACAACAACTACGACAACAACAACAACAACAACAACAACAACACACAATACCACCCTCGATCTACGCCTTCCATTCTAAACCACGTCCCACAGGCATATTCTCTCCTCCCTACCCACCGCCAATGGAACCTTCTGTGTTGTTTCCATGATGGATGTCTCCCGCGTGGCTGCCCCCGGCACTAACACCGCACTAAACGATCCCCGCCGCTGAAACCCGTCAGGGGCCCCTATTTGGACTCGCCCATTCCCTTCCTCTCAACGTCCTCCCACAACCCACCGGAACAATTATTAACCCTGCATCGTTATCCCCGCTACGAAATATCACTAGAAGGTCTTTGGCTCGCCGATTGTTTCAGCAGCCGCTGTACTATTTACCTTGATTGTTTGTTCTAGTCCTCGGGCAACCGTGCTTCGTCGTCTGTTCCGACTTGTCCTCGACAGGAAAAAGGCAAGGGGAGAAATTGAGAAATAAAAAAAATTTGAAAGGCAAAAACACGATACGAGGATCGGCATCTCCTGCCTCGTCCTTTTCAGGGGAAAGGGGAACCACTTTTCGGCCTGAAACGGACCTAGGCTACGAACGACGCTACTACGCGCTACGCTCCGTATACACCTGCACTTCACCTCGACCAAGCATTACACCGTCACATCTTCCCCCGTCTTGTTCTAGGTAGGGCTGCAAAAAGAAACCAGGGCAATAATCAATAAAAAGAAAAAAGAAAAAAGAAGGGCAAAAAAAAAAAAAAAAAAAAGAAGAAGTATTCGAGAAATTATCTGAGATTATCTGACCGCTTGATTCGTGTCATTCTCAGATCTAATCCGGCATTTTAAAGAAGAGATCCTCCCCCTCCTGCTTTTCTTTTTTTCAGAATGTCCTCTGCCCAAGAAGAATTCAACCAAATCCTCCAAAACAACAAGGAGAAAGCATACTCCCATCCGGAAGATCGTGACTCGGCCACTCCCTCCGACAACGAAGCAGAAGCAGAAGACCACCCGAACTTCCCCTCCGATCCTGAGGATTACGACGACGACATGCGGTCCCGCGCGACTACCTACCAGGTTCCCAACACTGTCTTTGATGCCAACACTGGCCCCAAGGGTGTCATTGCCGACGCCCAGGCCTTTGAACGTGCTCGCAAGCAATCTTTCCGCAAGACGCGCGGTGGTGGTGGTGGACATAGTCGGTCGTCCTCCAGAGGTGTCTCCGATGACACCACGCCGTTGAAGAACAACAACTCCCCACCCGGCAGCGGGGCCAAGGACAAGGACGACGACGAGTCTCGATTCATGCGCAAGTGGCGTGAGTCACGCATGCAACAATTGCAGAGCTTTAGCCTGCGACGCCCTAGTCCCCGACGTAAGGTGTATGGCACCGTCGACACGGTTGATGCGGTGGGGTATCTCGATGCCGTGGAAAGAGTCTCATCTGATACTGTGGTGGTCGTGTGTATATATGACCCGGACGTAAGTCTATATCCTATTTTCAATTCAATTCCCGTCTCTCGAATGCAATTACTGACTCATCTCAGTCCAGCGCCAGTGGTATCGTCGAAGACTGCCTCAACACCATTGCCCGCCGAAACACCACCACCCACTTTATCAAGTTGCATCATGATATTTCTGAGATGGAAAACGTCCACGCTCCCGCCCTGCTAGCCTACCGCGGCGGCGATGTCTTTGCTACCATCGTCGAGATCTTCGGTCAGATTCCGAAGGGTCGGGCCTGCAGTGCTGATAGTCTGGAGGATTTACTAAAGCTGTATGTCGTCCCTTTTACCCTTTTAGGCTTCACGCATACTGACTTGGTCTAGACATCGCATTTTATAATAAATTCTCCTACATACACATATCACTCGCCACATTTCCTTGGCCTTTTCTCCCAAATGCCATGATTTAATTGTTTCACCGGCTCAACGATCACTCACGTATCTATCTACCTGAGCTATTTCCTCGACTTACCGGCCAGTATGAATGGATCGAGCACAGGCGTATGGGGCTTTTTTCGTTCTTTTACTTATGCTTTCTCGTTTGTCTTATTATACTGTCTGGCCTCTGTGACCTCTCGAATCTCTGTTTCTTATCTGCTCTGACAACCACGACTCTTTGGCGTTTCTGGTCTATCATCACTGCTCATATTTTGGACGATACGGATTTATTGTTATGTTGTTATTCATTTATTGGACTTAGTACGCTGTACGTTACTAACTGAGCTATTGATATAGACATATCTTGCATCGCTTTTGTATATGAACATGCTTTTTATCTATCTGTTCTAGTCCAGGAGTTAAATTGTGATATCAAGTAGTCAATTAATTGAGATAATTTAAGCAAGACTTGAACAGACAAATTAACATAAATGTATATGTCACTCCTGCACTGCATGATATAATAAGAATAGATTGGAAGTAAGAAAGGAAAAGAATCTCCCAAAACCAGTTAGAAAACAAATCAAATAGCGAATCCTATTTTTCTCATAACCACTACCACCCAGCCACACCCTAACATCCACCTCACCTTGCCTTGTGCATGAATGTTTTTCTATCATCATTACTTACAGAGCACCCTTTTCTTGTGTGAAATCCCACAGCATCTTAATAAGGGTGTCTGGGAGGGTATATAGATCCACGTGGAATTCGCCCTCTGATAGCTATCAGAATCAACCACTCATTCTGGGGAGGAAAAGAAGACTCACGCTCAATGTCATTCTTGGTATACGAGTCTGGTGCCTTGTTGTCGTGTACCATCTGCACCACTTGCAGAAGGTCGTCTTCTCCGAGACGCTGGAGGCCGTCTGCCAGTTTGTCCATGTCGACCTGATTGAGTTAGCTAACCAAGGGTCACAAATAAGCGGGTGGGGGTTGACAGATGGCGTACATTCTTCTCCATCCGCTTCTTCTTCTTCGAGCTCTCGTCGCCGCCGGCCGCACGCTTGGCTTTCATCCCGTTCTCGTCACCGGGCACCGGGCCCGATTCACGAAGGGCGGCCAATAACGCGGGTTTGGGGTTTTTAAACGTCTACCCATTGTTTGGTCAGTTTCTGTGTCCCTCTCACCCTCCATGTGGCGTAGATCGTACAATAACATGCTTGGATTCATATCGTGCCTGTGCAAAATTCAAGTCGTGCGTCACGACATGATCCTTGTCGGCGGCGGTAAACACAATCTGCATATCGAATTCACCCCATCCTTGCTCTGCGATCCGGAACGGCGGGTTTTTAAGCGCTGTGCGAAAAGACGGTGATTAGCCCTCGTCCACTTCTTGTCCAAGGGTAGAAAAAAAAGAAAGAACAAAAAGGAATAGAACATACTCTGGATCGCTCTATCCCCAAAACTAGGGTGCAAATTGTACGTCACCTTGTCAAAGACGTTCGCCGGGATCTGCTCCCCATGTTCGTTGAGGAGGTAGGCTTCAATCGACCACGATCGCAGCGGGAAGCCTTCGACGTCGGAGTTGACGTTTCTGTAGATTCACGAGCTATTAACAACCAGTCTCATCTTTCCCTAAAATAATACCAAGTCATATTTATTCCAGGAATCGCAGGGTTGACGCGCGCGCGCGCGCGCAAGGCAAGAGAGAGAGGGAGAGAGGGAGGGAGACCGAAACGTCATCTGAGCAAGCGAAACCAGGCAGACGGAAGAATCACAGACGGCATAAGACGAGACGAAACGAAACGACACGGGCTATAGGCAGGTAGATAGATAATAGGCAACATACACGATCTGCTGCTCTGTAACCAGCCTGACATTCCTTTTAACCTGGATCCAAGAACATAACAAGCTCATCAGCATGCGACGAGACAACCCAATAGCGAAAGACCAATATGATGATAACACGAGCTGCTATACGGAGCGGTATATAACGGGACAAAACTCACATCAGGCATCTTGCCAATTGGTATCTAGTGGTAGTGCTGTGACTGTTCGGGAGGGAGACAGGCTTTCTTCGGAAAAGCCTGGGATAGCACCAGCGGTAACAAGCACCAGCAGGGGGAGAGAGCTCCAAGAAAGGGAGTCAAAACGAAATGGAATATATTAATGACAATAATGATACAAGCTAAATAGACTCTTCCCCCTTGCAAAGAAATCTGTCGTGTTGCGCGCGAATCAGAGGAGGGCTGGGTAGTTAGTAGTGGTAAGGTTGAATGATTGACGGAGGTGAAGTCGTCGGCCAAGCCCAGGAATAAATACTATACGCAGGGCTGGGTGGGCAAACGCGAGAACCAGACGACTAAATTATTACTATAAATGGGGTATTTCAGGTTCTGAATATGAAAGAAAGAGATATAACCGAGAAATGAAATTAAATACAACACCACAGGGAACTGGATACGACACGGGAGAGCGTTGGTAGTCGACTGGTGGAAGAATTGGCGGGGGGACTGAGCAATGCGGCGGACGGAAAACTCCCATACAGAACGAACAGAAAACCAGAGCAATTATTCTATAGGATAAATTATCGTTGATATTGGTTTTCTTTGACTAGAATGGAAGGAATTGATTTAGCCATTGCTGGTGAGTAGTTCGGCATCCGATGTCTGTACATGTCTACGGAGCATTACAGGTACGGCACAAATTTACAGACAACATAACACAAATGACTGTCATGCGTATGTTTCAAAGATAGATATGTCTATCTACTGCCATTTCTTTGAGACCAGGCACCAAACATCAGCCACAGATGCTGCTACTCATCTCAGATCCGTACATGAACCTGGTGTTCGTGACGAAACAACATCCTCATCTCTGCTGTCTCGTGGGTAGGATAGGATAGGGTAAGGTAGGGTAAGCTCAGGTAGGGGTAAATATGGGGGAATGGGAAGGGCAAAAGGAAGGGAAATACATGAAGGGGGAATATAGGTGATTTATAGGGGAAGATGAATGAAACCACAGATGCCGACCCGAATCAATCAAGAACCATGAGATTTGATTTTATTTTATTCAACGAGCTTGACTTTGACAGTGCCAAACCCTTACTGGCCAACGGCCTTCTCGTTTTCCTGCTGAGCCTTCTCGAAGGCATCCTTGAAAAGGTTGGCGTCTATAGACCATTAGCAAAAATTCCTCTTCATTTTGTGTCCAAGCTGTCACTTACTCTCGCTATTGGCAAAACGGATGGCCAACGTAGCCGCCTCCGGCTCACCCTCACTGACATCTGCGGTTGCGTTCCAGACCCAGCTACGGTCACTGCCGACGTTGGCGTTCAACTTCATGTCAGGCACAACTAAAAAGAAGCATGAGCATCATCCCCGGGCATCTTAGCTATAAAATCAGTTTATAAAAGGCAAGCTTACTGTAGTGGTTAGCGCAGACCTTGAGGGTCTTGTCCCGACGCATAACCAGCCGGGTCTTCTGGTTCTCGCTGTGCTTCAACAGTCTCACGTCACCAGTGCCACGCTCCTTCCACTCCTTGCTATCCCGGTCGAACCGAAACAGCTTGGCGCGCATCTTGAAAGTCTGCTCCTCGAGTTCTTCGTTGGTCTTGGTCTCGACTTTCTCCGTCAGGCGGATGACGGGCTCGAAATGGACTTCGGGGGATTCGGGAGCTTCCTCCTGGATGATATTAGCATATGTACCATTCCACGGTTTAAGGTATGCTATGTAGGCAAATCGTGGACTTTGATAGGATAGCTCCCATCCCGTGGTGACTCAGGGGTTCACCGAAAACCCTAACCACCAAACAAACGAAAACAACGACAACAGTAACAACAGCAAAAACCAGACCCAGAACAAGAAACAAGAAACGAAAAAGAAAAGAAGAGAAAGAAAACTCACCTCCTCATTCCCCTTCTTCTTCGAAGAACCAGAAGGCTCATCCTTCCCCTCGTCCTCCTCCTTCTTCTCCTTCTTAGGACCCCCCCCAAACATCGAGAAAACGCTGTCGCTTGTCTTGGGCGCTCCCGACTCAGTGCTCACTGGCTTCTCGCCCTCAGACTTGGATTCTTCATTTTGGGCGGGAGTGGACTCCGCGGGCTTGGTCTCAGGAGCAGCGGCGGTGGTGGGGTCGGGCTTGGTCTCAGCGGCGTCAGACATGGTGGATGGTGGTAATTCTGGATGATGGTGAGTTGGATGGTTATTATTGAAGAGGGGAGAAAATGTACCTTCGGGGTATAACAAACAAAACCGTGAAAATGTGAAAAAAAGAAAAGGAGTCTATGTAAGTTGAGATGATGATCACTGAGGCGGGGAGGAGAGAAGAGGGAAAATATGTTCTTGGAGGGTGGGACCTTCGCGGGCAAAATGTGAGTGCCTGAGGCTAAAAATCCCACCGCCTTGGTCAATGCTTCTACCCTATGTAAACACACTCAGGAACCATTGGGACAAAGTACTGCGTATATGGGAGTCCTTCAGGTGAAATAAATAAGGAGCAACTGTGCTCGTAGCCATTAGTACATAATTTGCGAACTCCATGAAGTAACCCGTTTCCTTAAGAAAAAAAGACCTATTGCAACACCCAGATAGCCTGAATCAAGCCAAAACAAACAAAGGGGAGAGTGAAGAAAGAAAGAGACCATGACAGTATCAAAGCATTGAAACATTTATTATTACTAAGATCACCGCTGGTGTCGCTGACGACCCTGCATCTTCGAACAATCCGAACGGTGGAACTTCTTGTGCCTTATCAGACGTCGAGCCCGTTTCTGTGCCCTCCCCAGCGACTCATGATTTTGGATGCTTCGAATACGATCCATCATGCCTCCCAGATCAACCGATGGTGCGGAAATTTCACTAATCCTGCTCCACGTACTGCTGACAAGATCCTTTGCTTCAGTGTTGATTTTGTCACCCTGTTCTTGAAACGCTGAGCAGGCTGCCCAGAACGGTTGAATGGCATTGCGCTTAACGACCTCCGAGAGTTCCCTGGATCGCGAGAGGACTGCGCTTTTGGCGTCGCTCGACAGTTGCGCTGAATCATGGCGTATAGCGTCGGCTTCTTTCCGCAGGAAATGTGACCGTTTCACGACATCACCCATGACCACTTGCAAATCGGTAGACAGGCGATCGTATGCTCTAGACAAACCAGTTTGGGCGATAGCTAAATCTTTCACAAGCTGTGATGACACAGTTGAAGCTGCTCGTTTCCAGTTGGCGATCTTCAGCCATGGTGTCCCGAAGTCCATCTGAGTTGTCTGCTGAAATGGCGGCTTAGAGATTGTCGAAATCGTCACATTCACATATCCGTGGGCATCTTCTCGGTCCAGCCTGAGTGCATAGACACCTTCGAACAACTTGGAGAGCTCATACGACAGTGAACTCTCGTACCTAGTAACATCGACAGTGAACTTGGGCTGCTTTTTCGTAGTAGAAAACCAGTGGGGAGGTTTCAGAACGACATGACAATCCCCGACCACTTGGAGCTCAAACGTATCTGATGGTTCTCCCTGTGGCGCTGGTAGAGATAGTGCGATACCCATTAGTTCTTCGAGATGGGAGCGATCTTCGACTTGATTCCTAAGTAATTGAACTTCGCCAGCTGACAAATGCCTTACAGAGAGTGAATTCTGTTCCGAGCCATCGACAGGGATAACATTGGCAGTATGGGTGCTGCTTGGATTAGAGGGAGCAAATTTGGGAGAACCAGGCTGCGCAAAAAGTCGAGAAAGGAAAACAAACGCGGCGTTCACAACCGTGTATCCCAAAGAGCTAGCAATGACAAAGATAACAGTCAAGGCAAGTAGACGCAAGATGGGGCCTAGTTCTTGAGCTCGGCTTGAATTAACAAAGGGTAGTACTATATGTTTCATATATCGCTCGATGTTCACGGAAGGCTGGAATGATTTCCACATAGAGGATTTTGGTGCGTCGGGTGTAGCGTTATGAGACTGTTTAGGATAGATGCTTGCCAGCGAGGCCAGGTTCCTGTTGAGCTGCCCGGGAGTTATGCTCTCAAAGGTCTGCAGGTCAATGGGGTACCGCCGAACAACGGCCGTCTCGCTGGTTTGGGCATTACGAGACTCCAGGCAGACGTGAAGGCTATGACGATTAAGGGGCATCCAATGACTGGCCGTCGGCCAGAGCGGTTTTTCTGAGATGAGCATCGCGGGAACCCCGTGTCTTTCCATGAAAGTACGGGCTAGATGCTGCGTTTCCGACGCGCCAGTATGATCCTTGCTGGATATGAAGAAGATGGCTACATTGGGTAGTGTCCAGTCAGAGGCGGATGAGATAAGGTATTCAGATCCTGCCCAATAGGAGGTACATGACGGTCGATTCTTGAATTTCAGGCTCATGGTACTGGGCTTGCCGGGTTGAGGATCAGCCGAAGCTTTCAAGCATTCGTCAACAATGAGCTGAAGGTGAATCGGGAGCAGCTCAGCGAAATTGGGCACAGCACCGGCACCAAAGGACGTTGGAATGACATGGTATCTGGACGATTCGGTGGAGCTGCTCTCGAAGCTGCTGCGTGAGTTGGAAACCAAGACATCACCGATCTTGTCGAGGATGATATTCCGGTATTCGGGATCCCCAATGTAGAGCACCCGGAATGGCTGATCGATATCAAGACCCTGTTTAGTCACGGTCTGCTGGACAGTGGCCGTAAGAACCGAGTGTTCCGGATTGCAAGGTAGTTCCTCCTTCAGCGTGGCAGCCTCAGCAGCATCGAAGACCTGGATGATATGCTTCAGCTCGACCTGCTCCGTCTCGGGCCACATCGCGGGTTCGGCGAATTCAATGGATTCCGCGGACTGATGGAAGGCCGTTCTCGCAGTCAGACCAGTGTCATCGACAGTGCCCCCAAACCGATGGTAAAGGGCCGGGAGCTCCTGGGATTCCGAGACGCTTTCCTGGCCCATGTATGCTCTTTCACTCACATTATCATCGTCGCTGCTACTATCTCCATCCGTCTCCTCGTCTTCGTCCTCGTCATCGACGACATCGACATGGTCCTCATCGTTCCCACCAATCTCACTATTACTATACCGATCCTGATCATCGAGACTGGCCACATCGTCCGCACTGGTTGGGTCGATGAGCGAAGCCAGATCCGTCTGCTCCGAGCGAGTGCCATCCTCCGAATGTACATCGGACACGCTCAGCGTCGCCCAACTATCGCTCAACAGCCTGGACGAGCAGTTCTCAGACTGAGCAGCTGACGTCATGGTTGTCGGTCGTGAACGGGATAGCCACTCTTCGACGGAGGCGCTCAGAGGAGGGAAGGTAGGATACTGGAGTCCAGGAGCGGACGAGGAGTGGTTGGAGAGTCGTCTGAGGGGAGGCTCTGAGGAGTCAGTCATGATTGTCATGGACCAGCGAAAGTGCAGAGAGTCAGGTCCGAAGAAGTGGGGGGCAAGGGCGTCTATGGGCAGCGGAGAAAGACAAGTCGAGATAGGAAAGGCGGAGCAAAGTCATTCAATAAAGCAGTGATCGCAGTCAGAGAACAATGTATTGTGTAAATGAGAAGGAGAAGTTTAACGCTGGACCAACTGTGTCTGGAGATGCCCAAAGTTGGTGGTGGTGGTGATGATGACTCTAGAAGGGGGAGTTGCCCGGCCCAGAGCGGGACCAAGTCAGGTGCTTTCCTGGGGGTACCCAACCTTTTGAAGAAGATCGCAAGAACCGTTGCTGTTATTATTTGTGTGTGTAAAAGATGTTTTTTTTATTCGAATAGTTCGAGGAATCTCATATGGTCTTTACTGTCAGTGTTGGGTTATCTGCTACTTATCTGGAGGTTGATGCGGGGCACCTGATAGACCCGTTACTGTGCCTGAGATGCTAACGTGGTATGCCTGAGATGCTACCACTACTATTACTGGACATGCTAGACAAGGATACGCCTGATGACTCGATACCGCTCTACAAATACGAGTCAGTGGGCAAGCATTGATTGCTTCATCATGTGTTGTTCTTCTGGCAATGATGCGATAAGCCGATAGCGCTAGGCCCGATGACATCGGGGAACCACACTTGAGCGCGCTAATGACCCTGTATAATTATAATTACGGGTCCTGTGGCTGAAATCCGTGAAGCATACAAAGTGCATATTGTTACATCCCTAACATATCCCTGACATATTCCGCGTAGCACTGTACTTAAAACAGCCATTCATAAACATGCAGATATGGCAACAGCATCCTAGGCAAACCGCACACAAACCCCAACCACCACCCCCATAATCACAACAAGCACAAACCAAACCAACATATACCCCAAATAACACCTAGTAGCTTTCTTTCTCGACCCGAACCACCATTCTTCTGAGACCGTGTTTACGGCTTTCCCGCCTCGTTCCAGTGCTACTGACTGTGCTGGTTGTGGCGGTAGTGGTAATGGATACTGTTGCAAGCTTTCGATATCTGGCGAGAGAAAGCTTAGATGGACAAGTGCTGGAATGGCCGGTCCGGGCTTGCTTGGGATCGGTATTGCGGTCATTTTGTAGGACTGACTGACTGACTGGCTGGATCGAATCGACTTGCTAGTACCTGTCTGTGCCCCAGAGAACCTTGTTTACTTTGGTGACGACTAAGACTTACCGGAATGTATCCAAGCACGCTGGCATATGTCACGAAGCTAACACGGCGGAATAACTCAGAAATTGGACAATATAACCCTACCTGTCAATCCCTGGCAAGACAGCAAAGAGATCCATCAATGCCGTTCATCTTTCAGCGTCAAATGACGCACACCACACACATCACAGTGCGGCTACCGCTCAGAGCTGCATACGTACCCAGAGACCCTGGCTAACCCCTTGTCAAGCACGACGTTCCATGAATAATACTTAATATTTGCGGGAGCAAACAGGGAAGCCTTGCTATTTCCTGCTCATTATCTAGTTCGTTGTTTTTGCTTCGTTTTGAAGTTGTACGTGACGTATATATTGGGTATTTTTACTGGCGCTGGGCCCTCTAGAGTTAGGGTTAGGTCAGGCTGGGGATGCGAGCATAATACAAATATATATCACCATGTAGTGCCATAATGCCAGTTCGCAATGCTATATGCCACGCCCTTTACATATTGTGCCCTCTCCACAGGCAAACCAAACCAAACAAGACAAGAACTTATCAATATCTGCCGCGACTTCAAAATGAATCATCGCGTACAGACCTCATTAGAGAACTTACTCCAGGTATATTTAAGTTCCTCCATAATCCCTCTGCGATTGACGAATATCAGAATACTCCGCGAGGGAAATACTATGTAGAGCTTTGCCTGGGGATATCATTGTCCTTGCCGTGCTGTCTCTGTCTTCTGCTACGATTCTTGTGATACTAATCGTCAGTTATTCAGAATAATAAAACACAGGGAGAACACGAAAAAAAAGGAAACGAAGGGAAAGAAAAGAAAGAAAGAAGAGGAAGATAATACCTGTTTATGCGTCGACTCACAGCTTTATACTCCGAATACCTAAACCCGCGAACCATCTCTACCACCTCATGGCGACCACGCTTCGCAGCACAGTTCTGCAATTGTGCCCAGAAGCCACTCTGCAGCGTGCTCACGTCAAAGCTCTTACTGTAAACCAACAAACACAGCAACGCTCCATGCCCCCCAGCAGCCGCAAAATGCAGAGGCGTCCAGCCGTGGTCATCTACCTCTTTCCCAATATTGATGCTGCTGGGGTCTGGAGCCTGATCAAGTAGAAGCCGGACCGTCTCTTCATTGCCACTACGGCAGGCATGGTGGAGGGGCGTTTGCCAGCGGTTAGTGCAGGCGGTTGCGTCCGCGCCGTGGTCGAGGCAGAGCTGGACCGCACGTGGGCTGCCGGATAAGGCTGCAAAGTGGATTGCTTGCCAGCCGCTGCTGCTGACGGTTGCCGTGGTCTTACCGATGGTAGCATCTGTAGTGAATGTCTCAACTCTGGCGTGGATGTCGGCACCGCGGGATAGGAGGGCTGACGCCGTGTTGTAGGACCCAGCGTGGAAGGCTTGATGCAGGAGGGTGCGGCCCTGAGCGAGACGCGATTGGATATCAATGCCTTTGACTTTCTGGTCGAGGAAAGAACATATGGTGTCTACATCATCCGTGTGGATTGCTTCCGTGAGGACATCATCATTGTCATTCTCATCACTGGCGGAAGTGCAGCCGGACAGATATCGAGTTTGCTGCCCCAGATGCCTCTCGGTGGCATAGAGCCCGCTCAACTGCGCCTCCTGGAACGGCGTCCAGCCGCGTTCGTTCAAGTGCGATAGTTGTTGCTGCTGTAAGCCTTTGATCTCCAGCAATCGATCAAGAATCTCAGTATAGCCCTCGCGTGCTGCGATGTGTAGCGGCAGATCCCCCAAATCATCTGGTTTTATTACGTCCGCTTCTGCTCCACGTGCTATGAGCCTCTCCACGGTTTCTGGATATCCGCCCTGCACGGCCCGATGCAGCGCCGTCCGACCATCAAGACCTTGCCAATGAATATCAGCCCCGTGGTTCAGAAGCATCGAGACAGCCACCACACGCCCACTCGAGGAAGCACCATGTAGCGGTGTCCAATTGTCTCGAGTCACGCAGTCAACCTGCGCATCCCCCTCGTTCAGTAAGAATCGCATCACGTCAACATGTCCCCTCCCCGCAGCGCGATGCAATGCCGTAAGACCCCATGTCGACGAATTATTTGTCTTGCTGCCCTTCCTGACGAGATACTTGACCATCTCGAGGTCTCCAATGTCTGCAGCTTTGTGGAGTGCTGTCCAAAGGTCGGTGCAGGGCATGTCAATAATGGCCCCGTTAGCCAATAGGATCCTTACCAATTCCTGGTTCCTGTTGTGGACGGCGATAAAGAGCGGTGTCGTGCAGGTCCAGCCAAGGACGTTGGGATCCGCGCCATGTTTGAGTAGGAGGGCCGCTGTTTGCGGGTGGTTCATAGCACTGGCTTTATGGAGTGCTGTTTCTTCACTGGCATCTGTGACATTGACGGAGTGGCCGGACGTAAGCAGCATGGGAATGAGGCCGTCGAGACCGAAGTATGCTGCGGTATGGAGACCAGTTATTCGGTCATCCGTTGGATAGAGAGCTCGAAGACGTTCGGTATCAGTGAGAAATTGCATTGCTGGGGCGGAGTAAGCCTTAAGTAGGCAAAGAGCAGCGTGGTCCCCCCAGTAGTCCAGTGCAAATTGCTTCAAGGCAAAATGGGTTTCTTTTGCATCTACTGTTCGATGAAGCGAGTTGAAAAGCAGGTACGAGAGACACGTCCTTGTAATCATCGAATGCGCATGGGAAATCCATGCCTGCTGTCGAGTATGCAAGTACTGATGCAACGTATGATGCACCAAACGCACTTCTGACAGATCATTGTCCAGATCATCTACAACAACTAGTCCGCAACAGCTGCGCACGATCAGCCGCACCGGTGGTATGTTGTCGACATCCAGGTCGTCATCTTCGAGCCGAGTTGCCAGAGCATGGCGCAGTTCGATGCTGCTGAGGGGTCGGCGTGAGGATGACACCCACATCAAGGTTTGGAGAGCCAGTCCCTGTCGAGATTGGGATTGGTGTTTGATGGCCTCAAACGTCTTGTCGTAGGCGTCGCTGAGGTCACTGGTCAGGTAAGAGAGGGCCTTTCGGATGCCGGAACGCGAAACTTGGCCACGTATTGTTTGGAGATGAAGGATGACAAGGAGGAACCTGTTATATTTCATCGATGAGCGGGGTTATACATGGTGAAATAGGGTTAACATAGGACCTTACATTCCCTTGGCCTGCTCCACAACTACCCTACTGATATCGCTCTCAAGCTGGCTGTCTAAGATATCAACCATGGAATCGTCCGCATGCAACGCATGGTCCACATAGGTCCTGATGTCGGATTCAGCAGCACTGAGCGTGCCAATGGCATGAACAGCCCTGAGTGATGGGGACGGCAGGGTTCGACTCGTGACTAGAATTTCAAGACCCGCTGCGGCCAGACTGTCCAAAAGTCTAGTCATTTCGGATGTTTGCATCGGGTCTTCAATGCTGAATTCATCCATGGCGTCCACCAAAATGAAGGAGCGCGAAAAGTTGGATGAAACGGTGCGGATATGATATTCGAGCTCTGATGACAACGGTGTACGTTCTTCCCGACGACAGTTCTCAAACAACTCTCGGAGTGATGCCGGCAAGAAGGATAGCCGTTCGACCAGCATCCGGAGAATATTGCCTAGAGCGAGTGCCAATGGCTGGGTGACTTGGGTGCGATAATCGCAATAATAGTAGGCAATTGCTGTGTTTTGTCTCGCCTGTGACGCCGCCAGCTCATCGATAACGAAGGACCTGAGCGCGACACCATTGTCAGCTAGCTTTCAAAGGCAGGAAGATGGATACCAGGCTACATACAGCAATGTCGACTTCCCGCATCCCGGGGCTCCAACGAACCACAGCAATTTGACTGGCGACGCTTCATCAATCCAGTTCTGAAAAGCCGGGGTGCTGAAAATCCACTGCCCTGTGCCAGAGGTTCGTCGAGATCGAATTTCATAGTGTCGTTCACGACCTCGTTCTGACGACGACAGCCAATCCAGAACTTGCTTGTCCTGAATATCTGTAAGCTGACGCTGGATGCCTCCCACGCCTTGCTGGATATCATTCAGACGCTGTGATGGGTCAGTAAATGACTGGATACTTTCCAGTATCGATGCTATTTGGCCTGTCGTGTTTTGATACGCTTCCGTAGACGCCTCTAGGGCCGCAATCCCTTTGGTGATCTCGTGGAGCTTGCTGGAGGTATCACGTTGAAGTTCCAGAATACCAGCGACATCCTCTGGAGTGCGCGACAAGACAATACTGCGAAATAGTCAGATTACCGAACACCCCACTGATTCTGATTACTATTCACCATCCTTCGACTGTCAAGGCAAACTGAAACACCTGGGTATACCTCGTCAACCGCGAGATATTCTTCTCCACCTGACTCTTATACACCGGCCATTTCAACCTCTTGCCCCAACCGTGAACCTGCATCATCTGCATCAGCTTACGCAGACATTCATCAACCGAAGCCACCGTCCGGGAGAGGACCGACTCGGTGGTCTTGAAGCAGGCTTCTGTGACGGTAGCATCTGTATCGAGGAAGGCCTGTAGTCGTTCGCACACCTCGACCAGGGTGTAGATCTCATTCGTATACCGGTCGACATCTTCTTTGGCGTGTTTGACATCGGAGAAGTATTCCTGTAGCGATGGGGCTACCTGGACGGCGAGGCCGATGAGTCCTGCGACGCTCGCTGCAATCGATAAAGGGTCCATGAACGGAGACACGTATAACCCCGTGGTGGTCTATTACATATATAGAGACCATAGGAGGAATAGATGATAGTGAAACAGATGCAAACTGTGATACGAAGTGGTTCTCACGTTTCGTTGTTAACCCCGCCGTGATCCCGCGGGATCTGCATTTTCAGCTCTGCTTCAGTCCTGTCAACGGAGGGAGCTCAAGTTGCTATTTGATGGATTACTAGGCTGGTAAATACATTGCGAATCAGAGAGGAGTCATCCTTTTCTCAAGTGCCTGGCCCTACCACAAAGCCCGGAGGTAGGAAGTCGAGCCGTGGTTCAATGTGGCCTCCGAGAAAGTATTTCAGCTCTCCCTTTCTCAGATGGACAACTATGGGCTCCATTTGACGACGGCCCTAGTCGACAGTTGGGATCCTATAGCTCAGAAGCATGTAACCAGTTCATGGCTGGAGAGCATTTTCGATATATATGATCGTGCATTATTCATTAGTGGAAATATAATAATAATGATAAAAATAATAATAACAATGCGGTATATCAATCCATGTCAAGCACCACACCCCACTATATATGCAACCATAACTCAAAAAGCTAGGTGTATTCCCAAGCGACATCACCCTCATACGGCACAGCCTCCAGGGAGATCTGCGTGCAAGCGTTATTCTTTGTGTAGCCGCTGTTCATGATCGCGCCGGTGGTAGCATTAGTGTACTGGGTAATGATGTGCCACTGGGTGTCCGCATCATCGACACTGCACAAGCGGAAGGTCAAGAAAGGATTGACAAAGTTGTTGGTCGAGAAGATCTTAAGGTCTGTCAGAGAGCCTTCGGGGATGTTGGCGCTGTGGGGAACGGTATAGGTGAGGAGGCCGGCGGGGGAGATGTAGACTGGATGCCGGTTAGTTTTTGTTTCTGATCGTTTATCCTGCGATGGATAGATATCTAGATACGTACCCTGCTGACCACCAGGCACACCAGTGTTCAAGAAGAGATTGCCGTCGCGTCCAACGAAAGTAGTCGTGTTTACCTCTTTGCAGCCGGGAACGTTGTCGGGACAGTACGACGCCGTCGGCTTACCGTTCCAGAACGAACCGCCATTGGCATTAATGGATCCATTGAGCGGGCTGTTCGACCACCGAACGTTAAGCACGAACGGCGAATCGCTATTGCTGCCGTTGTTGGATGATTGGCGCTGCTGGAGAGGACCCGCCGAGGCCAACGAGAGCAGGGACAAAGTGGCAGCGAGGAATTTCATGGTGGTGTTGGTTGAACAGACTAACAGTTGAATAATAACCGAGAACAATAGATATTGAACCCTTTATATACTCGGGAGAGCGTCGGATCAATCCGGTCGAGTAGGGCAATCCGGGAAATACACCCGAGACATACTCCACGGAACTAGGGCCCATGGAGCCGTGCTTCCGTATCTAGAGCCAGGGTCCATGGTTGACTAGAGAAAAAGTAAGAAACCCAGAAAATACGGTGCAGAACGAGAGAAAGAGTAGTAATGCTTACTGGATTGAATAGCAGGGATACCGAACCTCGACGCTTTACCCTTTTGCGAATACAATACAGACATTGATATCTTATACTTCTTACGTTTACTTTTGGACAATTTGTTCTTTGAATCCAGAGCTGGGCGTGACGAAGACCCATGGGCATTGGGTATTGAAGGAAACAAGTAGAAAAGAAAGAGGAGACAATTATGTACATTTCATGAATTATGCTGAAGGGAACAACAACCAGGAAGAACAGACGACGTTCAATGAATGGAACACAATATGAAAAACGAGGCAGTCTTCGGAAGATATATGAAGTAAAAAGCGGATAGCCAACGAGCGCCCTGTCACTGTCGGCTTGGAGCCTATCCACGGGGTGAGCCTGCCCTTGGGAAAGCTTGACGTGGTCTTCTGAGAGCTCCCGTATCGTTTCGCCAGGGAGTAAAAGGATCCGAAGTCGCCTCAGAAGACTGTAGCGGCAGAGAGCCAAGCCGCAAAGGCGTATCTGCGATGTTGTATAGGCATCGTGGATTAAGTAGGGTTTGGGGCGTATCGACATGCCCACTTTCACTTGGATGCGGAAATAATCGTATGCCAGCTTCATCCCAAGACAGCAGATTGATGGGCACTCCGACATGAATCTTGGTCGAAAACATTGCATGACATGACCGGGCAGGACTACTCTTGTCCTCTCTCACCACCCTCCTCTTTTTTTTTGTTTCCCTCCGTCTTTCCTTCTTCACGTCTTTCCAAAAAAGGATAAGAATGAAACTTCAATCCAAATGAAACGTACACAGCACGCTAGATGAATTTCTGAATATCAAGAATAATCACGCCCGTCTTCCAAAGTAGAAGCCGTCAGATCCGTAAAACGCCGTCCAGAAGGTCCCCACAGACAACGTAACATGCAGGCCCAAGCAAAATAACTCCATGGGCGACACCCAAATGATGCTCACGGCCAAACAGGATATCGGGAAACAAGGGGAAGATGATACAAGAACAATGCGTTAAGTAGAAAGATTAGGGAGAAGCCCAGCCTCCAGCAACCTCAACCCATTCAGCAAGACAACTGCCCTGTTTGCCTTCAACGTCGACAATGTCCGTGTCACACCGACACCGGCAGCCCACACCATTCTCCTTGACGGGATCCGTATTCGCCCAGTATTCATCTTCTTCGATGCGTTCCTTCTCGTCCTCCGTGGTCTTTTCCAGGTATGGGAGCCGTGGCAACTGTCGTGCAGGAGCGTTGGCCGGGCAATGTTGGATCGTAGTGTGACGATATCCAAAATCTCGGAAGTAATGAATATCACTAGGGGAGAGAAGGGCACCGGCAGCCAGCGAATGAATAGGTGCATCACCCCACTATATCCAGACAGTCAGTAAGAGAAAAGCCAATCAGCGAGCAAAGTATACCATGGTATACGTACTCTTTCTGTCCAAAATCCTCCACTCTTGTCCATCATATCGAAAAATTCTTCATATTCCTTGCTGCGGAACCAGTCCAGACGTGCGATCTCGAAATTGCTCCAGAAGTGGCACATGTTATACGATTCACCTTCCATGGCTTCAGGGTCGACTTCGGGCACGGTGTTCTCGCCGGGTTCGTTCTGCAAAATCTCCTCGGGAAGTTTATCCTGCTTGTTCTCCTCTGGAGGCTTCTCCTCCTCTTTCGGGGGGTTTTCGAGGAACATTTCCCAAAGGCCTTTCGATTTGAGGTTCTTATTACGTTTGTAGGCGGACGCATACCGGAAAATATTCGGAACGGTTTCGCGGAGTTCTTTCACGGCGATTGTAAATCCGTACGTCTTGTTTGCTTCGGCCATCTTGATGAAAGGATCACTGAGGAACACGTAAGTTAAGGGAAGATTTGACATAGCAGAGACTTTAGGGGAACGGGATCTTTTCTTACTATGTGATGTCGCAGAAGTACTTGATTTCAGGTTCCAAACGCCAGTACCATTCGTACTTCATAAGAAGGGGATGTTTATAGAAAAATCTGCACACAGAAGAAGTCAGTTTCCACATGACCAGCGGTGTATATATCCAGACAGCACATACCCAGAATAGAATCGGCACATATGGTGATAACTCTCCATTCCTCCATACATGATCGCAGCATCACCTTGTTTCCTGATACCTTCCTTTGCGACCTCGTGATCCACCCAATCAGGATAACCCCACATGGAATTATCGATCTTGCCAAATTCCACGGACGAGCTGGTATAATTCTTGACGGTTGCTTGGAAGTTATCGTCGAAGTCACCGTCGTTCAGGAAGACATAGGGGTAGTTGAACCACCGGTTAAAGTGTCGTTCGATTGACTTCATCGATTGAATGACACCGTCTAACTCCTTATTCCGGGCAAGAACGACGAAAGCAGCATTTGCTCGAGGACCATCCGTTTCGACTGAGAGACAACCGGTAGAGAAGACCTTGTCATGCTTTTCACTTATCCTCCTGTTGTATGGGAGACGCCAAATTGTTAGCCACCATCAACATGCGTGCGGATACGACAAATACGATGGTTAGGGGCCAAAACGAACCTGATGGATGGTGGTGTGCCTGCTGGTATTAAAATGCCCCCGGGGGACGAAGGATGCCGAATGAAAAGAAGTAGAATAAGAATTATTACAAGGCATGGAAATAGCAGAACAAATCCTAGGGGTATTGAAATGGACGAGTTTCCCTTTAGCCGTATCCTCCGCTGGAAAAACGCGAGTCTGGGGAATACGCTACCCTTTTCGCGCGAAGTGTCATCTAGAGGCAGACTTGGCGAAGAGGGCAGCTGTTTCGCGATCCGCTGAAAGAGACTCATGGGGTGCAGAAGTATTCAACGATTCCAAAAGGAGACGACGGAGAATTCGCGGGACAACCCACACCCGGTTGAGATGTCAAAGGTTGCAGCAGGAAAAATAATGTAAAGTGTCGGTCAGCACGGCCGAATCGAGGAATAGTAATTATGTTTGATTATGACAGAAGTTCGACGGCCCACACGCGAGCGACAGGGAACTAAGGCTGGAGACACTTTGATGCCGACCGCCAGCGTGAATGAAAATAGTACGAAAAAAGAACGAGTGGCCGGAGGAAACGCCTCCTTCTCTTGTTGCCTTTCTCCCCAACTTATGTTTTTTTTTTTTTTTTTTTTTCTTTCGCGTCCGTCTTCTCAATCGCCCAAAGGCAGACGGGTGGGGGAGGCGTTGACACCGTGGTCCGTTAACGATGAGGGCGGCAGCACGGAGACAATGGACGAGATCATCAATGGGATGAGAGCGGAAAGAAGTCGAGAAGAAGGGGGAGGGGTGGAATGAAATAATGGGAAGACAGGGGGAGAGAAAAGAAAGAAAGAGGGAGGGAGAGAGAGAAAGAGAGAGAGGAAATGAGAAAGACCGACGGGAAAGAAGATGGAAGATTTACCTGGACAAGAAGAAGAATAATTTGGGGGGCGCCGCCCTTTGGGGGATGGTGCCAAGCCCAGGGAGGCGCAAGCAGCCAATGGTGGGCATTGTGATTGGCCTGTGGGCGGACGGTGAGGGGCGGCAGTAGGTGGGTACTGTACGGGGGTACGTGACAATACGGCCGCGTTTGGCTGTAGGGCAATGCTTTTTTAGGAACACACATACTCCATACGGAGTACATACCAGGAAATAGGGCTAGACACCTTGCTTGGGAATTGGCAGCCACTCAGAATGATCCGTGGCTTTCTAGGAAGATATAGATCTACAACCCTACAGCGTCCAGATGGATCTATTATCCCACTTGGACAGAGAGCTTATGCCGTAGAAGAGGGTGCCACAGTTATGCAGATGTTCCTACATCCTTATGCTACGGTTCTGGGGCTTCCCTGCAGGGCGCATCTTTAATCGTCCTCCAGTACACAGCGCCATTGGCAGCCGCAGGATTTCAGGGCAACTTATTGATGCAACAGTGTGCTGTCCTTCAGAATCCTGCACAATCCGATCTAGCTGTTCACAATAATCCGGGTTATTATCATGTTATTTCTTGCATTGGCCCGATGTGGGCTTTTGATTACATACGTAATGGAAATACAGCATCCGGACCCTGAAATGGAGCCAAAAGGCCCCACACGTGACCCTGGACTAAAGATTGTCAAGGTGGCCTCAAGAAACGGACTTACAGGTAGCCCTATCTGTCCGGAATAAGATTGGGGCCAGGGATCGATACAGCTGCTGTATGCTACATGGACATGAATGTCGGGAATGGACCATACATATATAGTTTACGGACCAACTGCTAGCTCTGATATTCAACCATAAACAGCCCATTGGTCTCTGCTGGCTCGACCAAGTCTGACCCCTCGATATTCCCACGTCTTCTGCTGAAAGCAATCGCATGGAATAGCCTTGCAGGTCATCTACCGGGATGTTGTCCTGCAGAACCATAATTTTATTTCCTTTATACTTAACGTTTCTTTCACTCTGATATTGATATCTTGGGCGAGTGACGTCCCTAGCAATATCACCAGATGCTCGGGCCTTGGCCATGCCATAAGGACAACTATGACCACCTTTGTCTCATATATTACCTATTTAAGGTGTATACGCCCCGCAAAATATGGTTTATTTGATGCTATCGTCCATAATGAAAGCTTGTGTTAATCTAGAACTAGATATAGAGCTAGATAGCGAGCTCAACGATGCAGGTACCAGCGCCCATGTATGCAAACGGATATGAGCTTTCTTGACGCGGCCACACCATCTACGCTGGAGCACAAGAACGTGTTTCCAGGCGTTTGGGTCTGAATTTTGCACTATATGCATCTGTTCCAGGGCCCCGTCTTCGAGAACCAGAGCCAGAATCAGTGAAGTGTTCGCGAAATATCCCCGGCCTTGAATTTGATGACGAGAACGGGGCCATACTTAGATGAGTGCGCCAGCGAACCATGAGGAATCCCAACCGGGCGCGATCCGAGGTACTATAAGTAGATGCTTTTGAAGTGTTTTTTGGCCTCCCTATTCTAGGCCTTGACTGTCTATAGAGTAATACTACTACTATCACCCCTGGTATATAACAACTATTAACTAGTTAACTAACTATCGTACGGAGTAGTATTGTTTGATTTACTATCTGACTAATAATCTTTTCTTTTTCACGTATACGGAACCACCAGGCTAAATCCTTTACGGCGATCCTGCAACGGTGGACCAGAGAATCCCCTGTGCGGAGTAGTGTTGTGGAATAACAGAGAGTACGGAGCAGCCAGAGCGGGCAGGGGAAAGTGTATCATGAATGTTACAGAACATGAGACAAATTTCCTCCTCAACCGTATTCGCACACGTTCAACGGGAGGTGCCAGAATGTGTTGAGTCTATGCCCGCATACGGTGTACTCTATCCGGTCCCAAGGAGTGAACAGAGCCAAAAAGCAAGCAACTGTACAGAGTACAGAGTAGCTGTGCGCCATAGAGCAAGAACAAGAATAAAACAGGATCAGAAATCACCAACATCAGACATGATGACAACCTAATCAAGGGTCCCTGCAAGTCATAATCTAAACGGTCCTCCAGGGACACCCTTTTCTCCCTAGTGGTTACAATGTAGCATCCGCAACATAGAGCAATACCCCGGTACAAGTTCAATAACTTCACAAGAAATCCAGTTTCAAATACCTGGATAAATTGCAAAGGGTCGTTTGATTTGGTTAGTCATTTTTGTCTAACTTTTCTCCTTCTCCCCTATTGCTTGGTTCGGGCCTAGAAATTCTTCCCTTTTTTTTATAGACTCTCCGCCCCGATCTCCGTTATCCGCCCTCCAACAACCCTCCTAAAATCTACCTGGACACTGTCCGCAACGCCACTACTACTACTACTGCCATATTTGGTCGTTCCATCATGCCTTTGTGGTCTCGTTTTTGAAAGCCTAATTGTCAGGCGATATTCCGGCTGGGTTCTGCCTGGCGAACCGAATCATCTACGTTATATTCCGTCATCGTTCCGTTGCACGCGATCCCCTTTTAGCCGCCTTCCACTACTATTAGTTCTACTACACCTACAACTACCACAACTTCACGGACCACTGCACACTTCTATTTTTCATAATAGTACAATTGAAATTTTCTACCGAGATTCTTTCGTTTGGGATATTCTCTTTGCGCAACAATGAGTCGTCCATCTGGCAGTCCGCTCTCGGAGGGGCACCCGACTCTCAAGCTTTCAGAGTCGTCCATGCATTTGCAGCCTCTTCCTCCATCGGCGCCTCTGCGAAATGGCCAAATTAGCCTGGCTACGTTTTCTCCCGTCAATGAGAATGGCAGTTTCGCCTTTGACCGGGTGCTCAAGACCGGCAAGGTGCACCGTCGCATTAAGCACAAGCATGTAAGCGCTTTGGGTCCAGCGACATTTCTAAACAGTTTGAGGGTTTAGCTAACATTTATGCTAGGCCTTTAGGGCCTCGTGGAAACCTGGGCATCTGGTCCTTCGACCGAATCTCCTGTCTGTCTACAAAGATGAGGAGGCGACAAGACTAAAGCTGTCCATCACGTTATCCGAAGTCACCGCAGTCGCGCCTTTCAAATCTCCCCGTTCGAAACGCCAGCACCTTTTCGCCATCTATTGCCCCTCGAAAAATTACCGTTTCCAGGCCGTGTCGCAAAAGGATGCCGAGGATTGGATCCAGCGCATTCGTTCCGAAACCCGTATGGATGAAGAGGAAGCTGCTCTCCTGGCACTGTCGAAGAAAGAGCCCGCAGAGTCGACTGAGATGAAGAAAGGTCCCATCGAAGAAACCACTGACCATTCAGAGTCTGACCAAGCTGGTGGGAGACCCAGCTCGCCTGAACTGGGCGCAAGCCTTTCCCCAAATCAAGCGAAAGGGTTCGCCTATCCGCCGGATTATTCGGCCAACGACATGACCTCGTTCTCAGAGTGGTCCGATGGCCCCTCAACCAGCAATAATCTCCGCTCAAAACGCTCAGCCAACAACCTATCTTCCTCTGCTCCAAAGGATAAACAGCCCCCTCTGCTGCGCGAAAGCAGCCGGAACGCTGATTTGGGTGTCCTCAGGGATCCCGAGAGGGTACTTTGCAACGGATACCTTCAGTGCCTGCGAACAAAAGGAGGTGTACGACAATGGAAACGTTACTGGGTCGTCTTGCGCCCCAAGAGCCTTGGCTTCTACAAGGACGAACAGGTAAGAAAAGACAAGCTCTTCCCACCACCGTCCAAAACCAAGCGCGGAAACTCATCATCTGTCTGTATAGGAATATTGTGCTGTCAAGATCGTCCCCATGTCCCAAGTCATAGAGGCCGCCGACGTCGACCCCGTCTCCCGGTCGAAAAAACACTGTCTCCAGGTAATCGCGGAAGAAAAGGCCTATCGGCTGTGCACGCCCGACGAGGAATCTCTTGCCAAATGGCTGGGTTCACTCAAGAGTATCATCATTGCCCGCAAGAAATTGGAACAGCAGGGTGCGAATATTGCTTAGCATGAGGACTACTAATATTCTTGTATTGCTTGATCGTCAAATGACTCGGCCTTTGTATATATATATGTGTACTATGTATAGCTCTATTTTAGTAATCGTTAAAGCAACTTTAATTTTTACTTTTGGATGCCACTGTTTCAGTAAGAGTGCTCGGAGTATAGTCATACAACCCACAGGAGACAAGCAGCTTGTGATGTCAGTGATGGGTAGAACTTAATACAGGTGGGTTGCTATGGTTAGCCAGGACTGATGCTGTGTTCTTATGGATTTTGTTCTTGAACTGAGAACACTTGCTGACGAAGGATAAAGGATAGGTAAGAGGAATGACAGAAAGGAGAAAAGAGAGAAGCAGGAGGAAAAACAATGGAAAAAAAGGTAGCAGATGTGTCATGTCCTTAGCACGGGTGTTGTTACTGGCCATCTTTACTCTGTTTATTGAAACTCACATCAGCTGCCAACTAGAGGGCCTCCAAGCGTGTACAAGTAGGTTGGTAAGTACATGCCATTCAGCATATTAAAATACTCTGAGTACAGTTTGTTTTTTTCTACTTTTTTCTCATTTCCTAGTCTTGCTCTCTCTGTCTACTGTGGCCATCGGGTAGTACCGTATTAGGCATAACGAGGCTGAGCGGAGACCAGGCAATAGAGCAGAGAAGAAAAGTCAAGGCTATCAAAAGTGTCGGGGAACGCACCGCAGTTTGAATATGTACATACACAGTAATGGTCTGGAAGGCCTGAAGCGGTAAGCGGTATGCTATAAAGTAAGTACTTGTACATACTAGTAAGGACTGAAGCTCCTATACCGGGTCCAGTAGTAGCATTGCCCTCTCTGGCGGGCGGTGGTGGCCAGGGAGCCGTTTCCGGCCTCCCGCTTGCCGTCTGGTAGAATATTGTATATTGTGAAAGCAAGCCTGATGCTGTATATGTCCAGGCTAACTGGGAAATGGTGACATCTACTCAATGAAAATTCCCGAAATCATCTAGACCTCTAAGACAAAAGTACACGCTATATTATCACTGTCCGGCCTCATCTCCTGAGACAGACACAGTGCTGTGACTACTCGCTGGCAGAGGTATTGCCGCTTCTGCAGCTGCTTCCGCCTCCACCACGGGATCCGGACCTACACTACTCTCTTTACTCTCATGGTTAATGAAAACAAACGATAGGACGACGATCGCAGCGCCAACCCAGTACAACGCACTGGCGTATTGAGCTTGGAGGACGATCTGGCCGACGAGAGAAAGCGGGATGTTCAGGCTGAGTCCGACGGTGACCACAAGAGGCGTGGTGAGGAGCATGGCGTAGGCCCAGACTATGTCGGAGACTAAGGAGGAGACGGAGTTGATCTGGCAGAGATGTTAGAAGAGCATAGTTTTTACCAGAGGGAGGTAAGAAGGCGGCGTACCAAGAGAATGTACCAGACACGATCCGTCGGCGGCAACTCGAACGTCTCAATACCAGTGAAATGCATGACAATGAACCCGGGCCAGATGAGGACCATATTGAAGAATCCCACGAGTCCAAAGAATAACGACATGTTCACCTGCGACTCATCGCCAATCTGTCTCTTCATGACGATCGTGTAGACGCCGTACATGACCGCACTGAATGCCGCCATGGCATCGCCCAAGGCGACCTCCGCTGCAGGCTTGTGGGGGAAAGTGCCGTTATTATCGCCAGTGCCTCTATCGTCTGAGGATGAGCCTAAGTCGACGCGAGAGATGAGGATTATGCCAATCAGCGATGCGATGACACCCATGAGTTTTCGGACGGTGAATTTTTCGACGCGGACAATGGCGCCAAATATCATGGTCCAGACACCTGGGACACCCGTGGTTAGTCTGGGTATGTTCGACCCGATTGGACCAGACTAGATTTTGACCCGATTTGATGTTACATACCACTGGTCGAGGTGAGGATGGTAGTGCTTCCCACACTTGTATGTTGCAGACATGCCATTGCGAAGTAATTCGCCTAAATAATTGACAAGTTAGAGAAAAATAGGCCTAACGGATGAACACTGATTGCGCTGCGACTCACGAGGAACTGCCATACTATTAGCTTACTCACGCACCTAAAACATCTGAAAGAACAAGTTGGCTTACCCATAATATACAAAATTGAAAACTCAGCTTCGCCGTCGCCCTCAGCCCCAACTTCGACGATTCATCCTGCTGAGCCGGTAGACCTGCTGCGCGAATATCATCTTCGTCGCCCTCCTCTCTGTTAACCACCTCCTGATATAATATCGCTTGTTCCTCGGCCTCCGGGTCGTTCGAATCGAGGTGTCCCAACAAGCTTTTCCACGAGGTGATTTGGGAGAGTTTATTCTGTCGCCAGAGCTTCCATATCCGCGATAACAGTATTGCCAAAAGAGGAATAATAAAACACGATGTGTTAAGGTATGTCAGGAAGAACGGTTTGGAGTAAGTGTTGTCGGCGAAGATGGTCTGCGCAGAGTTTCCAAGTTAGCACATGTGTCCGATCCCAAAAAAATCAAAGAAGAAGAAGAGAAGCAGCATACACTGGCCAAAAAGTTCGACGTCGTCCACAACACCACCACAACCAGGAGCAGACAAATGCCGAGGGTCCGTCTTGCGGCACCCCCTAAGCGTCGTACGTTCGCTTCGGAGGGAGCGCTCATGGGTTGTTCGCGAAGCTGGTCTATGTGCGACCCGGATCGTAATAATGGTGCTTCTAGCGATGATGAGGCTGGTGGTGGCTCTGCCATATTGCGAAACAACTGTTCCCCGAAATTCCGCGGTCCTCAACGTCAGCCCTAATAATGATAGTAAGGTAATGCTATCCCTTCCGTTCCGCCATCAGCTAACCCCATACACATGTGCCAATCAGAGCTCCTCATTTGGCAACGACCAATGCTTAGTAAGGACAATACTAAGCATTATTAGTAAGATCTATTAAGCCCACCGTCTCCATTAATGCCGCAGTCATGTGTTGGAGATGATAAAGGTTAGTATACGGTGTAGAGAAAAAAAAAGCAATGCATAGCGCACTCTGTACACGGTAAGCATGCAGTAGCCCATAGGCAGCGCCACCGGGCAATGCAGGGTCAATGATGGCTGTACGGAGTATGTTCTTTGGAGGAATTGATCTATTAAAAGCAGTGAAGATGGTCTTGGCATCATGTGATCCAACTGGAATTAACATAATATATTTTCCGTGGTAGAAGTGCATTCCCAGGGGTATTATGTACTAGAGTGCGGAATACGGGAATGTAAAATGTCATAGTATAATATAAAATCTCACATAATCTTGAAAATACAGACTTTGTCTCCCTTATTAGTCCAGAAGAGCTTCGTTCAGTGTCGACATAGGGTCATGATGGGGCATGTAAAATTCTCCGTCACGAAGTAATTAATACTTCTAGAAGGTCTTGTTATTGCCAGTGCCCATACTTACGGGAGTTGATAGTTTATGCGTTAGTTACCGAATATGACTGAGAATAATAATATACGGAGTACAAGCACACCAGCTATGTAAAATTATGCTTAGTTCGAGGTGAACGAGGTTTACCTTTGAAACGTCATTCGTCACGCACGAGGCTGAGCTACGGAGTACGGAGTATGACCCGTATATCTTCCCTTTTGCCATTTCCCATTGTCAGTCCTATTATTTTTTTCGAGACGAATCATGAAAAGGCCGGCACGTGAAGGGATACTACTCTGTAAGTAAATCAAATACCGTCGATTGTATGATGCGGTTGCGTTTGGGGTTGTTGAAAATAAAAAATAGAAATCAAACCAGGGAGGAGCTGTATACTGCTAGTACGTATCTGCCTTGCGTATTAGTAGAATTATAATTCTTGTTGCGATGGGATATTATTGTACCTAGGGCGACGTATTACTTCCTGACGTATGCTGGTATGTACCGAAACATTTCTGTACGGAGTATAGGGTACCTTTGGTTGACAGCCGGGTCCGAGGTCCGCTTGGAAGGATTGAAGAAGACGAAGAAGGAGACAAAACTGATTCAAGTGGAAGTGGCTGACTCTCAAATCGCACAAAGAAGAAGAATAAGAGCATGCCGTACCTTGATAGCATTCATTCGTGTCTGTCTAGCAACAATACCCCGGAAGTCCCTCCTTGTCGCCCCTCGGTGGCTCTGCTAGCCAAGCAGAGAAAGAAAGACAATGGGCATGGACGTAATAAGCAAGGCGGGACTAGTTAGTCTGGGATATTACAGACTACCACTAGCCATCTTGAATAAGTACTCCGTAGGTAGGTGTATGGACTAGATAATATTACGAGGCACGAATACCATATCCCACCTACTGCTAACCCCAGCTTCATCTATACAAGTTAGCATCACCTCTTCAGGCAAGCAAAGGAAGAAGAAAGCATAACTAAGGGTCATACTACTGCTCCATATAGCTACAATAGAGGAGGGGTCAAGAACCATGCATATAGCCCCTCAGGAACCCATGTAAAAGAGTATAGAGTGATACTGTATCTCGACGCATTGGGGAGTATACCTCCATATACATACTCCGTAGAGGCACACGGATTAATATTTGCCAGACCCCATATTCGACAGCAGGATCCGAGAAAGAAAACTCTTCGAACCGAAGACATCCACCGGGCTCTCTTAGTTATATTATCGATGCTGTAAAACGGTTCTCCTGTTTCCCGGGTGTGCCATGGCTTACCTAATGCCACTCACCTGACTCTACGCCCACAACCCACACACACATTTTCGGCTTCTCTCTCTTGATTCTCTTTCCTCTTTCTCTTCTTCTCTATTCCTCTTTCTCATCCCCTCTTCTTATTCCTCCTCATAAGCTCCCTCCTCTCTCCCTGTGTCCCTCCTGGATCCTGTCGCCTGCCGTTGGCGTCTGCGTCGTTGAAGTCTTGAACTTCTCCTCGGTGCTTAATTTCCTCCATCCTCCGGTCTTCCTCTCGTTCCTCGCGGGTGACTTTTTTTTTCCTGATCGGTCGATCTTATATTGTTTCTCTCCTCTTCCTTTCTCTACTTCCCCACGCGAGGTCTTCTTTCGAATTTTCCTGTTTAAGACATTGCAGATTCTTGGACCTTCCTTCTTGTTGGGTAAATACCAAATTTAGAAGGAAAGAAAAAAAGTTGTTCACGCACGTCCACCCACACTAGCCACAAAAATATTACCTCAAGGTCCGAATTCCACTTCTTACCCCCCTCCCGTCCATCTGGAGCCCGTGGTCAAGTGCGATTCGCGCTTTCCTTCTAATTTTCTGAAGAAGCTATTCTGGTTCGATTCAAACGCCTGACTTGCTTAGATCTCAGTCGTTCCCCTCGATTCCCTTCGCACCTATATCGAACAACCGGTAGCCCCAGAGATCCGTCAGGAGCACAGTTGGGGTTTGCGTGTTTCGAGAACGACAAAACGGTTACGAACAGGTGATTATCGTGTGTCGATTTCTACACCCTGTGGACAGGACAGGTACCCGGACAATTTCGAGTTCGTTTTGCGGAGTTCCTTGCATTCAGCAAGCAGTGTCTCTTGTCGTTCAGGTGGAAATCTCGATAAGTCACACCGCACGTTGGCTTGCCTACCGTTCTCTCGAAAAATCGCTTTTTCGGTCAGACCTGCGAGAATCCACAGGATTTTGAACCGCCCATTACCGATGCGATCTGCGTTCTAGACCTACACCCTTGGTACCGTCGAGAACAAAACAATTACGCATCGTACGTTCACGGATATTGTCTCGCTACCCCGCCTCGCATCGATAGCGGATCAGATATTGTCTGTACCAGTCTACAGTTGAGTGGGAGTAGAAATCTCCAGTCACGGCAAGTTCCGTCTGGTGGGGTTACGAGTGGGAGGAAGCTGATCCTTTCGACTTTCTCTACTGTTGGGCAATTTCGCCGACTTTTTCTGTCCCTTCCTTTTTTGGGGTCGCCAAGTGAAGGCACCCGTTCTCTAGCAGAACAGTTTTGATTTCCCCCTTCTTTCTCTCATCTAAAACGGATATACTAAGTTAGACCCTTGTTTTTAATTTCCAAGAAATCCGAAGATGGCTGCTACATTCTCGTACGCCCAAGCGGCAAAGGGCTTGCCAGCAACGCAACCCGCAAAAGCGACTTCCGCCGAGCCGAATGATGCCGGCTCGAAATCAGAGGAACAAAATACCGATCCCGATGCGCAAGTTAGCCAGGACCCCGCAGTGCCCGAAGCAGATGCTACCCGTGAAACCGAGAAGACGGCCGCGCCTAGTGGCAGGGAAGCAGAACCCGTTGCTGCTACCGCTGCTCCTAACGCCAAGCAGGACGTCTCCGGTACATCATCTCCCAGTGTTGGCAACTCATCTACAGCACCAAAGGATGAAGAGAGTTCAAATACAGTGAACGGAACCTCGGAGTCGACATGGGATAAGCAGTCCCAGGCCTCGGCAGCCGAGAAGCCCAACGGTGCTGCTGCGGAGGAGGCCAAGGAGAAGTTGGCCGAGAAGGAAAAGAATGTGGCCCCACCAAAAGAGCTCAAGGCAGCCCCTCTGCCCGTTGTCAATGTCTGGCAGCAGAGAAGAGAGGCACAGGAAGCCAAGGCCAAGGTCACTGGGAACTTGAAACCCGCTTTTCCGTCTATCAAAACTGGAACCCCCAAGTCCGCATCGACGGCGTCCTCGACATCGGGAGAACCTCAGCAAGATCAACCGAAGGCATCATTGAAGAAAAAGGGAACAGATGGAATGTCTGAGGGAGCAAGACCCCGGAGCAAGACTGAAGGAGGAAAGGGTCGTGAGGATGGTGAGTCGAGAATGTTGCGTGTGCGCACAGATTTCGCATGCCTCCATATATAAAGCGCACACCTGCTATATACATAGGCTCTAGAAAAAGGGGTCTTCTTGTTTCTGGCTTGTCTGGTTCAAACTAACACAGTTTTTACAGATACTTCCGCCCCGCCTGCCTCCGATGCTTCTTTGTGGCCCACACCGCAGGTCGCCCAGGGCGAAGAGAAAAAGAAGGCCCAGGAGAAGGCCGAGAAGACTGATAAGACCGACAAGGCTACGACTAGCCGATCTCATGGGAAGGAGAAATGGATGCCCGTGCCCTACGTGCCTACTGCCGTGTTCAGCACACCTCTCCCATCTACAGGGGCTCGCAGAGGTGGTCGAACCGCGCGAGGTGGAAGAGACGCAGGTCGCCATCCTCCCCATGGAGCTGGAGCCGCAGCCTCCGTAGACAAGGCCTCTGGACAGCCGGGCCAAGGTCCTGCCGCAAAGCAGGCGGCCTCCGAACGGGGACGTAATGAACCAAACACGGCTCGTGCCAACTCGCTTCCTGCCCAGTCTAGACGGTCTAACAGCGCTGAGGCGCCCGCTGGTGTGGCTGACTCGCGCAAAGGTGCTGATCGGAACCGTCCCAAGGGTGCGGACGACGCGAATACTGGCAAGCAGGTTAACGGAGCTGACGCATTCTCCCGCCACAACCGCGATGTCAAGGGATTCACGCGAAGCCAGGAGACCTCTGCAGTTCACAGGAGTGACAGGAATCCCCAGCTGACCGTCGATTCCCAGAATCGGAATGGGCCGGCTCAGGACCGTCGCTTTGAGAATGGGCCCAAGTCGGCCGACTTTGCTGGCTTCTATGAACACAAGGACCGGGACCATCACCATCATCCTCACCCTCGGGAGCGTGGTGAGTCTCGTGCTGAGCGAGGTCGGGGCGGCTCTCATCGGGGTCGCGGCGGCGGCAATACAGGCCATGGTGGTTCGCAAGTCCCCTACTATGCCAACCCCCACATGCCGCACCAATCCTTCGTGCACCCAAAGTCCTTTGGCTACAAATCGTCCCATGGCTTCTCAACCCCCCGCGGAGTGCCCTTGCGCTCTCCCTCGTTGCCCAACTCGGCAGCCATGTACGGCGTCTATCCCTTCCCTACCGACATCAACACCATGTATGCCGCTTACCAGCCAATGCCCGCTGGCCCTATGACGGCGGTTCCCTACCAGCCATACATGGAACCGTTTTCTCTTATGAACATGATTTCCATGCAACTGTAAGGCCGCACCTCCCTCTCATTTGTTTCTAACCTCTTAATATCGTACGGAACCTAACAAATGGGCCAGTGAATACTACTTTTCAGTGGATAATCTGTGCAAGGATTTGTTCCTCCGGAAGCATATGGACTCCCAGGGATTCGTCGTGCTGAACTTCATCGCCGGGTTCAAGCGGATTAAAACTCTGACAGAAGACTTCGAACTTCTTCGACATGTTGCTCGTCAAATCCGAAACGTCGAGTACCAGATAGGTGAGGACGGTATTGATCGCTTGCGTCCGAAAGAGAGGTGGGAGCAGTGGGTTTTCCCCATGGACCAGCGCGACCCTTCGGCTCAGAATGAAGGACCCCCGCCGCCGAAAAAGGAGAACTCCCCGCCTCAGAACCACGTTGACGGAGCCGTCAACGGAGTGAGCCACCATCACTCTTTGCCGAATGGTACTGCTGAACCTCGGGTTTCGAAAACACCATTGTCTTCGACGGCTCCGGAGTTTTCGCCTTCGAAACCTTTGGCCTCTCAGGATGAGATTGCAAATCGCGCTGATTAGATCTCTCCTAATTGTTCCCCCTTTTTTTCTTCGCCCAGAGTGTCGCTGGCCTTTTCTTCAAGTCATGATGTGAATTGTACGGATAACAATGTTGATGCATTTTGCCGGGTCAATCATCTGACAAGGCCTTCCGGAAAGCCACCTACCGTCCTGTTCGGTGAAGAAACCCCATTCCCACGATGTTCACTTGAAATTTATTCACGAATCTTATTATGTTCTTCGAAAATGAGCTCTTGAGAAACGATATCCGATTGCGATCCGAGACGATGATCCTGATATGGATGTTCTGTACCAATTCTGGTCGCATTTTTGGTCCACAATTTCAATTCACAAATGTACAATGAATTTAGGAGTCTAGCGCTTGATGATCTTCCTGCATGATGTGCTAGCAACACGTTTAACGGGCTTCTTCGATTTCTGCGGACTTCTTTATCGAGCTCCATGGTTCTTTCTGACGATGTCGTTCGAGATTTAGTTGACCTTGGGTGGAAAGAATTTACGAGTCAGGCTGATGGTATGGCTCCTTCAAACTCTGCGATCAGCCTGACAGAGTGCACTTCTCTCCACAAAAGCGGCAAAAAGATTGACTGTGCTCTCGATATAAGCCTGCGAGCCGAGCTGGAAAAGTGATTATTTTCTACTACTTTTTGTTTTGTGTTTACGCCTTGTTATTCTCTTCTTCCTGTTTCTATCCACCCTTCTCCGATTTTTCGATTTATTCGATTTTCTTCCGGCATTTGCCTACCATGTTATGACTTTGCATCACCTTTGAGCTTTTGCATTTACTTTCTACCGAGTGGTCGAGATATGGTCATCGCAGCACGGTGACTAATAGTTTCTTGACTGCTCGCTCCCCTTTGTCCTACTTTCTCTTCCTCTTCTTCGTTTTCGTTGTTTGATTACTTTATATTGTCTCAATCATGGGGGTTTCCAAAATTTTTGTTCTTCTTTCCTATCCCTTTTTTCTTTTCTTTTCTTCAGGAGTCTGGGCAGTGTTTTCAAGTCCGATGTTTTACTTTGAAGTGCGCCGGACCATAAAAAGAAAAAAATCCCTTTCTTTATTGCGACCATAGACTCCCGGTTTCGTTTTCTTCTAATATTCTGCGGTTACATCGTTTTTTATCTTGATATTTAGTACGAGCATGAGAGGGCAAAGAGGGGAAAAAAAGGCCTTTGAAAATCCCTTGAAAAAGAAATATCGACATGTTACAATATGGAATATCACATCGAACTCTCACCTTCTTCTATCTAGATACCTCTACTATACGTGCGTCTACGACTCTACACCGGCGTCCAAGGATTGGCCTAACTGATTGGCCTTTGGTCTCTCTTCTCGCCTTGTGTGTCAGCATAATGTTTCTTCTTTTATTTGTGAAGAGTAATTTCACATGCATCTTATGGGTATTGTATTTGTTTCCTTATAAAGGACTGCAGTAGTTTGGGATATCAAGACCTTGGTTTGTTTTTTCTTCTTCCTCCTTTTCCTTTTCTTGCTTTTTCTTCTGCACCTAGTTGCACGGTTTATGCTTAAGATATAGAGGAAAATTCTTGATTTGCTGGTGCTATGAACTCAAATAGTAGAACTTGGTTTCTACCTAGTACAGAGTACAGAGGTGTGGCTTGATATGGGATTGGTTGAGACATCACGCAGTCAATTGCCCTAGCACTCGGCACACGGCCACAGAAGAAAACATTTCCTTCTTCTGGCTGTATGAAATCAATATTTATATCCTTATACTTCGTATCCGTACGTCTCCCAGAAATGAAGCCATACAGAGCCTTGACAATAAGCGAGCCACGTGACCTCAATCGCCCACCCAATCGGAACGCGTCTCGTGACTGGCTCCGAACAGCTTCAACTCCAACTTCCGCCAACGTGAGCACTTTCTGCGGCTGCCGGCTTCTTTTCCCAGCCCTCGTCTGAGCCATTGGACTTGTATTTCCTTCGCTATATTGCTTCAGCTACTTTCTAGATCAGTCTCTTGCTAATTTCGCGTCACGATGGAGGTCGCCTCCAAACCGTCAGCCAAGCTGCTTCAGTCCTCCACCAACCGGTTCCTCCTTCACTACCACCAAAACCGCCGCTTTTCTGGCTTAATACAAGCCACAGCGACCGCTTTGGATTGCAACCGACGACAAAGACGCCATATCTCCACGACTTCGCGGGCACTCGCCCCGGAATCGAATTCGCTCTTCAATCTCGGATCAGGCGCCTCGGGCTCCGGCGGCAGCGGCGGGGGCGGTGGTGGTGGTATGCCGACGTACTTTGGCAATCGCTCCTCGCTCCCAGCCAACACGATTATCCGGTTTGTTCCGCAGCAGACGGCGTGGATCGTGGAGCGGATGGGCAAGTTTCGTCGGATTCTGGAGCCGGGGTTGGCGATTTTAATTCCATTCTTGGATCGCATTGCGTATGTGCGGAGCTTGAAGGAGTCGGCGATTGAGATTCCTAGCCAGAATGCGATTACGGCAGATAATGTTACGTTGGAGTTGGATGGGTTGTTGTATACGAGGGTTTTTGATCCGTATAAGGCGAGGTAGGTTTTGTCCCTTTGGTAGGGGCTGTGGAGGGTTTGGCTCACTTTTTGGACTAGTTACGGCGTTGAGGACCCCGAATACGCCATCTCTCAACTTGCACAGACAACGATGCGGTCTGAGATCGGTCAGCGCACACTCGACCACGTGCTGAGGGAACGAGTGGTGTTGAACACCAACATCACCAAGGCAATCAACGAGGCAGCGCAGGAATGGGGTGTCACTTGTCTGCGGTATGAGATACGGGAGATCCACGCTCCGGATACGGTGGTCGCGGCAATGCACCGCCAGGTGACGGCCGAGCGCTCAAAACGGGCCGAGATCCTCGACTCGGAGGGCCAACGGCAACGCATGGTCAACATCGCAGAGGGTCAGAAGCAATCCGTCATTCTCGAGTCCGAGGCCAAGCGCGCAGAGCAGGTCAACTTGGCTACTGGTGAGGCCGAGGCGATGAAGCTGAAAGCCCAGGCCACCGCGCGAGCGATAGAAGCCGTCGCTAAGGCCATCGAGGAGGGCCAGGAAAATGCCCGCGGCGCGGTCAGCCTCAGCGTTGCTGAGAAGTACGTTGACGCGTTCTCGAAGCTGGCGCGTGAGGGCACAGCCGTGGTGGTGCCGGGCAACGTTGGTGATCTTGGGGGTATGATTGCCAGTGCCTTGTCGGTGTATGGTAAGGTCAACGACAGCCAGGCGAGGTCGATTGCGGCCAGGGCAGTTGGGGTGGAGGATCCGGCTTCGAAGACGACCGAGTCGGGATCAACGCCCGATTCCAAGCAGGAACCGGAAGAGATCAAAGCACAGGGAAATAGTTCCGTGCTGGAGAGCCAGCAACAGCCAACATGACGAGTTGAGGACATTGGGATTGATCACTTGATTTGCTTCTTCTTCACATTATTTTCTTTTTCCCGATATCATTTTATATCCCAATACTCCACGACCCTACCGCTTCTAATCCCTCATCTGCGATCCTCTTTTGATAACTATCACCCTGTATCCTTATGAACCATTCTCCTTTCGACACTTAAAAAGAGCATATCATCTCCTTTTTTGTTTCATTGTTATGGCCATTGAGATCCAGTTAAGAGGGTCTGCATTTTGGCATGGCCAGGTCCTGTACATATAGACAGACTACGACGACAACGGCGCGAGGGGAATGCATGACACCGAGCCTTTTGCAGTCTTTCTTTCTTTCTTAGAATCTCGCGTAATAAGCACAGCAGCCCTTTCGCAGTCTTTGTAGGGCATGAAGCTCGGGCCACCGCCGCCGCTGATTGGATCCGCGGGAATCGCGCGCCCTTCTGGAACCAAGGCCTCGCTCGCGTCTTCTTCATGTTCTCCCGACAGAAAAGCTAACTACGGAGTCTACTCTAATCTTCTTCCTTACTGTGCATCGCCTTGTTTTCAGTTTCTATATACCGAAGAAGGCCCAAATCTGGATACTTTGATTGACACGCTCCTGACTTTTGCGATGCTCCAAAGCACCCATCCTTCTTCCTGCCCGTCGACTCGCCTGAATTAACTCTCCAAGCCCGCCGTTAAGGGAGGAGGACGACGCACGACGCTCCCACCGCGAACGCTTGGTCGCAATGCATATCATCAAGCCGGTTTGGTTGACTCACGGAGGTATATACCCATATTTATATCTTATGTGCTGTTTGGATTATTGGGGTGATGCTGCTGGTGCTGCTTGGTTGGGTGAAGAGCGTCGAAGGGCATACTTGGCCAATGAATTCTCGGCTGCTGCAATAGCTAACGAGCTTTGATATTCAGGCGAACGGAAGGACTTTGAGGTTTACAGCTGTGACGTTTCGCCTGATGGGAGTCGTTTGGTAACCGCTGCTGGTGGTGAGTTCGTGCTCGTCCCGTGCCCATTGTTAGAAGATAGAGAGCGGGACACTCGTGCTAATGACGGTTTAATTATCAGATGGCTACGTCCGCATCTGGTCTACAGAGGCCATTTATAACACCGCGAATGCAGAAAGCGCCGGCAAGCCGAAGCAGCTGGCGTCGATGAGCAACCACTCCGGGACGATTCATACGGTTCGATTCTCGCCGAATGGAAAATATCTCGCGTCTGGGGCGGATGATAAGATTGTGTGTATTTATTCGTTGGATTCGAATCCGCCATCGCATACTTCAACATTTGGTATATTTGCTACTCTCTACTTTCCTACGTTGGGGGGTATTTCTGGTTGCTGATACTCCATATGAAACTAGGGACAAACGAGGCACCACCTGTCGAGAACTGGCGCACGATACGACGGTTAATCGGTCACGATAACGATGTTCAGGATCTGGGATGGTCATACGATTCTTCGATACTGGTTTCGGTGGGCTTGGATTCAAAAGTGGTCGTGTGGTCGGGGCATACGTTTGAGAAGCTGAAGACTCTGTCCATCCACCAAAGCCACGTCAAGGGGATCACCTTCGACCCGGCAAATAAGTACTTTGCTACCGCCAGTGATGACCGCACGGTTCGCATTTTCCGATTTACCTCCCCGGCTCCGAACTCGAGCGCCCACGATCAAATGAACAATTTCGTCCTCGAACAGACGATCGCCACGCCCTTTAATAACTCTCCGCTGACCGCGTACTTTCGTCGGTGTTCGTGGTCCCCGGACGGTATGCATATTGCGGCCGCGAATGCCGTGAATGGACCTGTCAGCTCCGTCGCGATTATCAATCGAGGGTCATGGGATGGGGATATCAACCTGATTGGGCACGAAGCGCCAGTCGAGGTTTGCGCGTTTTCACCGCGGTTATATTCGAGTCAACCGATTAGCAAGCAGACACTTGATAGCCAAAGTCCTGGAATGCAGAGCTTGGTTACGGTAATTGCATGCGCGGGAGGAGATAAATCGCTGAGTATCTGGATCACCAGCAACCCGCGGCCGATAGTCGTGGCGCAAGAGATGGCGGCCAAGTCGATCTCGGATTTAGCCTGGAGTCCTGACGGAACGTGTCTGTATGCCACCGCGCTCGATGGAACGATTTTGGCAGTACGATTCGAAGATGGGGAATTGGGTTTTGCGATGGCAATGGAAGAGAATGAAAAATCGCTTACCAAGTTTGGCACGAATCGGCGAGGTGTTGGCATCACGGAGACGACGGATGGATTGTTGCTCGAGGAGAAGAGCAAGGCAGATGAGATTAAAGGTGTCCAGGGTCGAATGGGCGCGTTGATGGGCGACGACCATGTCGCTGCCGACGGCGAGGTGAATGGGAGGCCTCCTGTATCAGCGTCTTCAAACGGGGTAACCCCTGCGCGTGCGCTGTCACCCGCACCAGATGCGCAGAAGACCCAGCAGACGAATGGGACTTCTACAACCGTTCCGACCCCGGGCACAACCGAGCAGCAGCAGCCGCAGCAGCCGCCGCAGCAGCCAGAAAAGCCAGAGAAGTCAGAAAAGCCGGATCCATATCAAGCCAAATTAGAGCGTTTAAAACAACGTCCGACCTATACAAAAGAGGGAAAGAAACGCATTGCTCCACTTCTGGTCTCCGGGGCTGGTGCTGCTGAATCTTCTCTCCCGCAAGCTCGGCTGATGGCCTCCATCAGCAACAACCAGACTTCTGATGCACCACAGTCTATTATCGACCTTTCGAAACCTTTTGATGGGTTGCCCAAGGGCGGCCTGACCGCATTGCTGTTCGGAAATAAGCGCAAATTGGCGCAACCGGAAGAAGATGAGGATGGAAATGTGGAAAAGCGAGTGGCATTCGCGAGCCAGAATGGTGCGACTCCGATCCTGGCCGCTACACCGGATGGCCTGCTCCCTGCACAGCAGCAACCTGCCGTTTCGGGCCAACAGCCGACGCCAGAATTCATTCGACCTGCTGTCACGAATCCCTGCATGGCGATCAGCCAGCTTCGATTGGCTGTGCCGAAGATTCGCAGTCAGATTCTCCGTGCCATTGACCCTACTGGAAAACCCACGGAACCTCCAAATGCGGCGTCCGGGGGAGAGTCGAGCAAGTCGCGCGTTGATGTGGTGTTCGAGGCTCGGAATCCATCCCCAGCCAGCCTGACAGGACGATCGATTGACCGGGAGCCCGTCCGTCTCACTCTATACCGTGGGGAGCAGCCACTATGGCAGGATTTCCTCCCCCGCAGCGTGCTCCAGGTGACAGGGAATCAGACAATGTGGGCCGCAGCCTGCGAAGACGGCTCGGTGTATATCTGGACTCCTGCCGGTCGTCGTCTGGTGAGTGCACTTGTCCTTGAGGCGCAGCCGGTTATTCTGGAGTGCCACGGGCCGTGGCTCTTGACTATCTCGGCCGTAGGCATGTGCTATGTCTGGAACATTGAGCATCTTTCATCCCCTCATCCGCCTGTTTCGCTGCAGCCGGTGCTTGACGCCGCGCTCCATTCCCTAGGAACGCATCCGAGTGCTGCGCCAGCGATTACGAACGCGCGAATCAACTCCGAGGGCCGTATTGTGGTTGCGCTGACGAACGGTGAAGGCTACGCCTACTCGCCTGCATTGTACAACTGGCAGCGGGTGTCCGAAGCCTGGTGGGCGGTTGGCAGTCAGTATTGGAACACGACAGACGCCCCTGTTGCGAATCTCCAGTCGAAAGAGTTGCACCAAGACAAGGAGGCCAAGGCCGCTGTGTCAGCTGGCATTATTCCGTTCTTGGAGCGCAACACGACCAACGAGACGCTCCTTCGGGGACGCGCATACTTTCTACAACGTCTCATTAAGGTGCTCCTGTCGCGGGAAGGATATGAAAGCTTCGAATCGAGCGTTTCGATTGCTCACCTAGAGAACCGCCTTGCCGCGGCTCTTTCACTAGGCGCCAAGGAGGAATTTCGGTTGTATTTGTCGATGTACGCGAAGCGCCTTGGTGCTGAGGGTTTGAAGATGAAGGTGGAAGAGCTGTTGAAGGGTTTGTTCGGAGGTCTGTTTGAAGAGGAGGATGAGGCCGAGACGTCACAGCAGCAGCGGCGGCGTCTGCAGGCCAATGAAAAGGAGGATCGGAACTGGCAGGAGAGCTCGGATACCCTTTGTGGCTGGCCACGGGAGGTGCTATTGAAGGAGGTTATTCTGGCATTAGGTGAGGATCTTCCCTACTTATCTATTTGGGTTCACTGCGTGGGCTATGCATGGCTAATGGCTCTTCAGGTAAACACCGGGATCTTCAACGAGTGACCGTTCCTTATGCGAAGCTGCTTGGTGTGGTGGACGAGGGGTTGGAGGGGGATATGATGGAGACATGATTGATTTCTGTCTTCCGCAGTCATTGGTATACGGCGTTGGTGATTGAGTTACTACTAATTGGGATGGTGGGGTTGGTCTGCTGCTTTGTTGTTGCGTCCCTCTTTTTTTATTTTTCCTATGTGCTCCCCAGAGAGAGGCTTCTGTTATCTTCACGGCCGTGTATTATATATGTTTTCCCTTTCATCTCTGCCATAGTAAGCCATCTGCCATAGTAAGCCATAGCA